>OX439039.1:84516975-84676205 GCA_949317995.1 Acholoe squamosa | reverse complement strand
AAATGGCAATAAAAGTAAACCCATGGCGTGTAACCTAATTTCATTGAACGAGATTTAGGCAGCACCCCAACCCAAACAGACTACCCCATCTCTCAGCCATGTCATGTGAAATGCACATATACAACCATGCAGCTGTCATGTAGTGACACTGACACCACCTTGTACTGCCATGACTAAAGACATTAAATGTACTCACTGACAGTGTCAATGATCTGTCACACACTACCTGCACTTGTTCTGATAGAATATCATTTCGATTAAACCGAGCCAATCTGTGTATCATTTTATGTGTTTGATAAATGATCTGTCTGTGTACATTTTACAGCAAAAGCTTCGTGTATAGGATGCAGCCTGAGTTTACGGAGGAACCTGAAGTCTTAATTGACGCATATGAGCAGGGAAGGAGGAAACGATGGGGGAGGGGGGCAGGGGGAGCAGTATTGGTATAGGGAAGAAGGGTGCCTTGAAGTCAGTGGCGTAGGAAAAGGGGTGGCCAGGAGGCTTGCCCCCCCCCCAATCATAAAGGAGGTGGGGCCAGAGTGTGTCTGGGCCCCCAAAAAAAATTTGCCAAGAATTCATAATAAATTGGATAAGAAGCTGAAGATTTCATCTCAAATTAGATTAATGTGGTAATGGAATAGGAAAAATGGGGGCATGAATCAAATCTAGAATTTACCAAAAAATATCTTTCTATACAAATTCTATATATATATATATAGTTATGTATAGGCGTCATCACGCTTGAGCCAACAATTCAAGGTGGTCATGGTGGGGCCCAGCGGGCCCCTCCCCCCCCCCCCAATGAAGGTTTGCTTCCTATGCCTCTGAGCATTGGACACAAACTATGTCTCAAACTGACCAAAACTACTCTTCTATATTTAAACTCTATCTGGGCCTGTACAAAGGTGAAGTGAGACAAGGTGAGGTGGGGCCCTGATGCCCTCCCCAATCCCCATGGAGATTTGCTTCCTGTCCCTTTGATAAGCTTCATCCATATGCGCAAAAACAGCTAAGGTCATACTCACCATATAAGCGAGGTTTTATAGAATCTGTTGGAAATTTCATTACCATGAATATGATCTTCAGATAGAACAACCATAAAGGGTTAAGAAGATATTCCCATCATGGAGAAGACATTAATCAGACGTGACCTTTCCCATGAGCTGCTCCTGTTCAGCTCAATACCTGCCCACCTCTTGTTTTTGTGCCTGGTTCCTTGTTTGCCGGTTGTTGGGAGGCAGGTCCGGGCCTATAGGCCTATCAGCTGGCAAATCAGCCCTACCACCGACTTTAACCATTTAACGGTTCATGTTCCTTGGTCGTCATGATGCACCAATGCAGTGCTGGCGAGTCTGCGTTCTATCAACATACATTGTGAGTATACCAACCCCTCAGGGGAGGCATAATGCATGAATGTAGCCCTGGCGAGTTACTCACCAGGGCTACATTCATGCAGCATCCCGACCAAGGGGTGCAACCCATCAGCGTTGCACACTGCCCACAAAGGTTCAGAAATTAATTAGGCAAACGGCATTAAACATTTATTCCTCTTGGTCGTAAAAGGTGACAGTGAGGTCTGCATGCTACAGGTGTGAAGGTACACGGGCCCTAAAAGGTCAAGGTCACCTCCAGGTGTGACCAGCCTCACTCTGAGATCTGAAGTTCATCTCAAGGTCATCTGTAGGGAAGGTCATTGAGGATTGAGGAGAAATGATGAGGTGAAAAGTGTCTTGGCAGTCTATGATATTCTATGGATATGTTAGATGCTAATAGGTAAGTGGGTGGATGAGTGAGGGAGAGGGAGTGAATTCATAATTGGGTACGTGAGAAAGTGATTGAGTGAGCAAGTGACTGAAAGGGGTGGTTTTGTCAGTAAGAGTATGTTTCGTGAAAATTATAAGTATAAAACGATATTTGAAAATACAACAAGGCAATTCTAATTCATCATGTACTTCAGATACATGTACAAATGGTCAATGAAATAGTTCGTTTTACGTTCACACACTGCAATCAATCTATGGCCTAGATGCTATTTGGCAGGGTTATCTTTTTATAAATTAGCCTCTAGGCTATTTGGCTCAGGACAAAAGGCTCTAATTGCAATATTAATAAATAATGTTATCTGCTACCTGCATAAAACCCTTTATGGAACATGAAATGCATCCAGATTCTTGTCCCTGTGTCGCCATGATGCACCAATGCAGTGCTGATAAGCTTACTAGCACTGCATTGGTGCATCATGACGACTGACCCTCTCGGGTGTATCAACCTCATGATGCATGGATGCATGAGTGAGTTACTTACCAGGGATGCATGCATGCATCATGACAACAAAATGGCGTTATTTCCATGACATTATTCTTAAGTTGTCCCTTAAGGAGCTAACCGATGTCCTTGGATGAAAGAAAAACACAATAGGGATTGTAATTGTTTTGTGTCGATTCATGAAGAAAGGGGATTTCCAGGTGTGTCAGTTTGTGGTCGATGTGGTGTAGGCTTTGTCTAGTCTCCCCTCCCCTCCCACCACCCCATCCATGTCAACTCTCTCAATAAATCATATCATTAGCACTCACCCTACCCTGTCACCAAATCACCGTGCCCCTAACATGCAATCCTACACGGACCAATCAGGAGACCGCTTACATTGTAGCCTCTTGCACGCGACCGCTGAACTCCAAGCATGGTATCTCCAAGCCCCTTGGTGTTTTATAAGACAAGACGATTTGGCCGAACTAAGACGATTTGGCTGAACTAAGAATGTGGTGTTTGGTTCCCTGGTCACTGTGGTGGTGTACGTGAGCTGGATGAGGGGCTCACCTCAAAATGATTGGTCAGTTCTCTAGAATTCGGTCCTAGTGTTCTCTACATCATGATATCATTCCATGGGAGGGTGTACATATATCTTGATGACACTGTACAGAATATCCACAGCTCCCACGATACGGAAACTGTAAAATAGTAGAAGGCGATCATAGAGCACGATCCTATACAGGAGGTGCTAGTGTTAAGGAACACTACCCTGAAACTCCAAAATATACATGTAGAACAGACCCGGTATACAGTATTGTATAATAATGAGGCTACTGGGACCTATATCAAACCAGAAGCGCCAGAGGTATTAGCAACAGTGTCTAAGCACTGGAGGGAGGTTTGATATAGGTGGAGTGACCTTGAGTCATCCAGGTACCTTGAGTCGGCCATTTTGCTTGGTGTTGGGCCCAAAATGAAACTGTTAATGAATATATTAGTGGATTCTAAGCTATTTGCACTGGTGCTATATGGCAAGATATGCTATAAGCTATCTTAGCATCTTTTGGAATATAAGTCTAGTACATTCCAGGAGCTCTGGGTGACACTAGAGTTTGTAAATTATTCTTGAAGTAAGATAAAGGTTTCCGATGATTTTCCAGCAACAAAATGATAGATTAGTGATAATGTGATATTGACCAAGTAACAGAGTTAAACCTAACTAAATTTGAAATAAAGCATTGCATTCATACTCTGCAAACATCATTTAACTTGAAATTATTCCTTTTATAGTGTTCAGTACAAAAGTCAACAATCTGCTGTGTCAAAGTTGACTCATTGTATGATAAGACTGACCCAAGGTGTCTTTGAGAAATACAGGTACCTTGAGTTGGCCACTATACATGTACCTTGAGTCGGCCACTATTGCTTTTTGGTCAAAAATGAACTTAGCTTAGAACCAAATGAAATGGTAACTACTATTTATACAGCTAGAATATGTTGAGCTGTAGCACCTGCTATCTTTCCATCTTTGGGAAAGTGAATCTAGCACTATCCATTATTTTTCAACAAAATTAACTTTATTCTACCAATTAGGTAGACAGGTCTTCTGATAGATTGACAGCCACTTTGAAATGATGGACAGCAGATAAATGGGGATAAGTTTGCTATAATTTATGTTCACCCAAGGAACGGTGTTAATCAGCATTGTAATTTGTAAAATCATTACAGAAACACTCTGACCAAGGTCAGTCAGCTGGGAATAAACGTTTTCCTTGTATTGCTTCAAAAGTACACTCTTTACTAGGAATTAGTTGAGTCATTTTATGATGTGGCTAACTCAGGGTACCACAGTAGCCGACTCATGGTACTGATGAAAGATAATTCACATCTATTGAATAATAGGTGCTCAAAGAACTCCATGACTATGGGTATGAAAGTTGAAACATTGCTGGATGGAAAGAGTAAGACATCTGTGTAATATTTATATCCATTTTTAGATGACCCCTGCAAGTTTTCCCACTATTAAAAAGATCCTAGAATAACTAGTAGGTTGTAAAGAGGCCCAGGTGGACGACTCATGGTCACCTTACCCTAATATTAATTATCATAACATAACAAAGCATTACCAGGGAAAGGATTTGGGGATTGTTTGCAAGGTGTGATGTGTTGTAATCATTAGAAAAGCATAATCTACATAAGTGAAATGAAAGAAACAATATTCAAGATGTGTGATATATACAGAAGCAGTGTGATGAGTGTAAATAAAGGAATAGAGACCTGTATATCATACGCTCAGATGGGCAGATGTCACTCAGCCACTTATGATAATTAGCATCTTTATTGTCATTAGGAAATGGAGCTGTATTGTATACTTATTGATGGTAAGAAAAAACATGAGGTTTTAACATTTAAGGATATGTATATTAAATAAAAAGAAAGATAGGAGGTTTTGTGGGACAGTTGGTACCCATGCAGTGGAAGCATGGACTTCATTTGGATGGGGGGAGTAGTGTTAAGGAACACTACCCTGAAACTCCAAAATATACATGTAGAACAGACCCGGTATACAGTATTGTATAATAATTAGGCTACTGGGACCTATATCAAACCAGAAGCGCCAGAGGTATTAGCAACAGTGTCTAAGCACTGGAGGGAGGTTTGTTCGAGAGTAACAGAACAGACTTGGTCCCAGGTGACTGAAGGAGAGAGACCTACTGGAGGAGCAGGCTCACCATGCTATACACCATGCTGCACACACCGGCTAAGTACACTGTTGCATTTCTACCATACTCACATTTTCTAAACTAGGAACATGAATAAAACATATGTTTGGAAACCCTCTCACTGGTCTTCAATGGGAAAGGTAGTTGGTCCTAGGATCTAATTACTATATCTGCACATAGACATGAACCACAGACAATATCTATATTAAAGACAAGATCCATATGGTAGACCTACATACACCTGCAACATAAAAAGGAACTATGAGGCATTACAATCCTTTCCCTACCTTAAAACTTATGTCCGCATAACATAGGATTTGGTAGAGCTCTCATAGCTCCGCAGGTACTGAACTGGCCCTATTAGTGTGTCTCAATACGATTGAGGCTGTCAAGTCGCAGGATGTTATGCAGTGTCCTCCAGCCCATTTCTCTGAAGGTAATTTGATCTGATCTATGAATTGGGGGCAGTATCTTAAGGTTGCAGTTCTTTTTTGTTTCTATCATACAAATCTCACCCCTCTAAATCCGTCACTGCCTGACGACAGGCTTCAAAATAGTTAGGACACTCATAGGAATATATTCATTAATACTTCCTTTCAGTACTACGACTGGTCTACCAAACCCTGTGTTATGATGACATCTCAATATCCACTGAAAGTCTTACTTGAGAGTGATGCTATCGTTCTTACACAATGATACAGTACATGTCAGTGGCTCATTTCTCACATGTATGCTGCTGTCATTAACATGACATGTTAACCCTTTAAGGCCTGCATTATGTTTCCTTAAGGCTGGAGTCGTCATGATGCAGCAATGCAGTGTTGGTGCATTGGTGCATCATGACGACTCAGTGTATCAATTCTATCAGGTCGGCATGATGCATGAATGCAGCATAGGCTAGTGAAGCGCATGAGTAGGACCAAAAGAGCATGCTGGTGCATTATTGCATTCTAATGATTTTCAAGAATTAACCATTTAAAGGCCCACATGGCACTTTTAGCATGGTTTTCATGGTGCACATGGATGTGGCCTGGATGTGTTACTCACCTGTGCTAGTGTATCCTGCAATTCCTACAGGATCTGGACACTCCCAAAGGGTTGGTATTATGCATTAATGCAGTCCTAGTGAGTGGACTCATGAGCACTGCATTAGCGCATCGTAGACAGCAAAGAAACATGAACTTGGGGGCATCATTCGGCCCTTAAAGTGTTACTGCCACATGGCCCTTAAAGGTACCCTGACATGTTACATGCATGTCACCTGGCAGTGTGTCCATGCATGACGTCACTGTTCTATGTGTAGACATACAATGTGTCGCTCTAGTTCTACCCTCAGACAATACACGAGGGGCCTCCATGCACCGATACACATGGCTTACATCAAATCAACTCATGGACATCCCATTCACAACTGTCATTCCCCCTTTAACCCTTTAAAGACCGCTAATGTATTGTTATACTATACCCATTGGTCGTCATAATACATGAATGCACCCCTGGCGAGTAACTCGCCAGGGCTGCATTCATGCATCATGCCGACCCTACGGGATTGATACACCCCCGGAGGGTCGTCATGATGCACCAATGAAGTGCTGGCGAGTCTGCATGATACATTCCTTCAGGGGTAAATGAGCTCATGCACATCTCATTCATAACTATCATTGGCCCTTTAAGGGGCCGCATGATGTGGTAAGGTTCAGGTACCTTTGTCAGCATGATGCACCAATGCAGTGCTGGCGAGTCTGTTCACCAGCACTGCATTGGTGCATCATGCTGACCCTTTCAGGAGTGTATCATTGAACCCAATATTGGTTAGTGTGATGCATGAATGTAGCTCTGGTGAGTAACTCACCAGGACGGTGAGTAACTCACCAGGACTGTATTCTTTCAGTATGATGACAAATGTGGTTAGAGTGTTTGATCATTATCCGCCCCTTAAAGGGTTAAATGAATTGATGTTCATCACATTCATAAAGTATTGTCTATCACCTCACAATCGTCCTGCTGACACCCTGTACTATGTACAGAACTGCCACACCATACAGAACAGGCACGGACCATTGTTACTATTACTCTAGGCCAGAGAAACAAGATCTGTGGTTTTGGTTATAAAGTCTGAAAATCTAGGCCAGCTAAGAGGTAACAACTTATAAACCCCATTTCTTGAACGTAAACACTGTTGATTTTGTATCGACTAGAGTTTCGAATAGCAGCTTTCTTCAATTGCCAAACAAGTGCCTTTTCTGAAAACGGGAAAATATAATTGTTGCTTAAAGTATCCAGGAACCTGAATTCTTGCTCTTCAGCATGACTCACATACTCTTATGCGGCGAAAATGCCCCCAAAAATACACCAAAAACTCATATTTTTCATTAAGAATAAGAAAAAGAAAAGAAAGTAAGATATTCTTGGCACAAGTTGAACGCTTTTGAGTTAAACTTGGTTCTGCCAGCTTTGCTGCCAATTGTTATGTATCCTGAAGCACATCATGATATTGATAAGGCCTTGTAGGTTGTAGTGGGATTCTTGGAGCATGAAGTGGGAGGTCAGGGGTTAAGGTAGAAGGGTGTGGTTGGCAGTGGTAAGGTGGTGTAACGCTCTATCAGAGTTTGTATGGTCTGTATGTAGACCACTATCCTCCTATTGAACCCAACACGACACACCTGAGTAACTCAGCCGTAAATCTTTAAGGGATGCATAGTGTATTAATGCAGCGTGCTCATGGGTCGGTATGATGCATGAATGCAGCCCTGGCGAGTTACTCGCCAGGGCTGCATTCATGCATCATGCCGACCCTATGGGGTTGATGCACTCCCAAAGCATGATGCACCAGTGAAGTGCGCTCATCTGTACTTCATATAATGTGCATCATGGCAACTGATGGGCATGATGCACTGGTTCAGAAAGGATTAAGTCTCTGCCACCCTTCAACCACTCCACACAAACCAATGGTGTAAGTCTCTAAAGGCTGCATGACCTCACACTTCATGTTAGTGTCATGTTCACCATAATGCACCAGTGCAGCTCGAGGTATGAGTCCACTCGCCAGCACTGCATTCGTGCATCATGACGACCCTTCAGGAGTTATTCGACCCTGGAGGATCGGCAGCATGGATGAATGCAGTACTGGTGAGTTGCACACCAGATTTTCATTCCTGCATCGTGATGGGGAATGGTCACGATACATTAAAACATCCCGCATCACTTAAAGGTTATCATTAAGAATGGTCCGTGATAGTCAATGGCCCCAGGCTCCACTCTATAGTAACCATGTCCTTTCTCTCCCATCCTTTCCTTTCTGTGATTCTTTATTTGGTGTGTGTGAAGAACGCTGTCTGTATGTCACGTGATTTACAGACAGTGCATGCATGCGCATGGTGTGAGATGTGCATGTTATTGGTGTGTGGTTTAAACCCTGAGACGATAGCATGATTCCTTAATGTTTTCTGTCACGATGCGCCAATGAAGCAGAGGCGAGTAACTCACTGGCACTGCTTTTGGTGTATCATGCTGACATTTTGGGATGCATCAACTGTATAGGTTTTGTCCTGGCATGGTGCAGAAATTCAGTTCACAAGCTACACGCCTGGGTTGCATTTATGAATCATGACACTTGGGGAGTTGTCCTTAAAGGCGCTATGGGGTGTGGTTGGTATAAACCCTTTTCAATACCAGTTACAGAACTCTTTTCTAACCTATTTCTGACACATTGAGTTATTGTTGTTGTCGTGTCATATGTTGAACATTGGTGAAATTCGCCCATGGAAAATGCGTTTTACATCTGAATCACAACCAGCTAACTTGGCCAAGAATATGCTTCTTTTACGGTAAATGACCTATATGTGAAAGAAATACAACTAGTTTCAAGACCCCCATTTCTTCATAAACAAGTCTTTTTTTTCCACCGCATGTAAGGTTACTTATCTTATATTTTGAAGTAAGTTTATTTTTGGCCGTATAGCTCCGATATACACAGCACCGCTATCTTGATCCAACATGTCAGCCACTCTAGCATCACTCTTACACCACATGGTCCAGACTCGGCAACACAATCCCAACAGAAACCCAATCATGAGAACCCAACCAACGGAAGCACTTCCACCGGAACTAGATTGATGGGTGATAAGGGCGCATGCGCGGGCAGGTTTACTTGTACTGCTGAGGGCCTGGGTCTGTAGGGGCGGAAGTAGGGGCGGAAGTAGGGGGCGCTGATGTGACTGAAGGTACTGAGAGAGGGTAAGACAAGGGTAGAGGGAGTCTAGAGAGTCTCAGTAATCAACTAGGGACATTTGTTGCTTTGTTTCTAAGTCTTGTATCTAGAAGAACCATCTTGTATTTGTGTCTAGACCAAACGTTTTCTTTGACCCATTAATGATACTATTCATGATCCCATTCTTCTTTCATTTTACCCCATTTGCCACCTTATAAATTCTAATTTCGGATTTAAAGAGTTTTGAGTAAAATACCTCTGAGGGCATCCACATCACGTATTTAACTGGTGGAGCTAGCACTGGCAGGACCCACTGTTTGCAGTAGGTGTGGTAGGGGCTCGATTACGGGTAAGATGAAGGTGATAGTGGAGAGTTGAGGGGTGTACAAGTGGTTTCTATATAGACCATCCTAGATTCACTGTGTACATGGCCTACCCTCACGAGTTTGGCTCAAAAGTAAAAGCTTGGAATTAGTTCTAATGCCTGAGCATTAGGTGATTTAGGAGACGGTTAGGCAGTAATTAAATAACCTGTGGACAAAGTCTTGGACACTGTCCCCAAGTTTTGAATACTTTCTGTTTTTCAATAGAGAAGCATCAATTTATGAAATTACATGTATGATGAAAAAAAACGAATGAATAAAATAATGCTGAGATTTTTGTCCAGGTGTTTCTTTTTCAGTGAATGAACCATGTAGATATTCCCCGACTCCAAATAACTTCTATCAAATTGTGGGAAACTATGAGAATGTGATTCTAGGGCGCACCCTAGATTCAGTCTATGAGGATATGTGTGCGTTTGTGTGTGTGTGGGGGGGGGGGGTATAAGTAGTATATACAACCCCTGTAGTGAGGGACAGGGCTTAGACAGTGACGGTAGGAGGGAGAGGTCGCTGCAGTCAGGTTATCCTACTAAGGTTCTCCAGGCCGTGCCAGTCTCTGTCCTATCAGTACATCGCCCACTGGAGGAGGAATCCTGCAGGGGCTAACCCTGTAAGGGCCGCTAAATACATTAATGCATCATGCCAATTGGTCGTCATGATGCATGAATGCAGCCCTGGTGAGTTACTCACCAGGGCTGCATTCATGCATCATGACGACCCTATCGGGCGGATTAATACACCCCTGGAGGGTCGGCATGATGCTCCAATGAAGTGCTGGCGAGCACACTCACCAGCACTTCATTATGGGTATGGACCACTAAATTTGACATGGTGACATGGCCATTTCTTAAAATCGACATGTGACATGGGCCTTAGTGACATGAGGCAAAACAATTAATGACATGACATAGGTGCTTTCTTAAATTCGACTTGGGACATGATAGGCTCTTAGAGGTGACATGGGACATGGGGATTTAAGTGACATGTACCATGACCATTTTTTAAAATCGACATGTGACATGTGGGACCCCCCATCCACACCCCCTTCATTGGTGCATCATGCCGACCAATATGCAGTAACGGCCCTATGTGATATCAGTACATCACCCGCCAGAGGAGGCTCTGCTAGGGGTGGAGGAGCACGACAGGGGGTTAAGGGCCAGGCTAAGGGTCGGAGAAGGAGTAGGTCAGGGCAAACAAGATGAAAATCATGGATCTTTGAGGGAAAAGGTTGTCTGTGAACATCAACTTTTTGAGGTGCCCCATATATGTGAATAAGTTCAGTCATGGTGCATCTGCTGCATTTAAGCATGTATGAATTTACAGTGTATTGTTTTAACCAGAAAAAAAAATCAGTCGTACTGATATGATATTACAATATAATGACATCCCCGTCCATAGTATAATCCTTGAATAGCACAATCCAAAATGATTAGATTGTTGCTTCAAGTTCAGGTGTTTATACATATACAATTATGCTTATACATTGTATAAAAGACTTATCATTCAACCTTAGGTTATGATCAGTTTATATTAAGCCACTCACCATATTCGCCCAAGTTACAGTTCTTTCAGCACAGATAGGCTTCCCACAATGCAGCATGTCTTACTTCCCGTAGGATGAAATAAAAAGGAATCCCTGATCAGGACTAATTTCTGCCTCACTGCCGCTAACTTTAAGCCTTTATGAACCACGTGATGCCCCGGGAAGCGATATTCCCACGGGATGCCCGTGAGAATAACCCTCTTATTCGCACGGGATTTTCTAGGACACGGGACTTGGAATATCTTGGAAACAGGACATATTAGTATACATGTATCTTGGAAACGGGACTGGAGGAGAAAGAACAAATGTCCCATTTCCAAATTATAATCAAAATCTAATTGCTGTGTCTCGTGTCTGTAATTTCCTGTATGTCCCATTATTCTAGTCATGTCCCGTGTCTCTAATTGCCTGGTGTCCCGTTTCCAAAATTTCTTCATATAGTCCTGTTTCTGAGAAGTCCTGTGTACTAGAAAATCTCGTGCAAATAAGGATCTTATTCGCACGGGATCCTCGTGGGAGTATAATCGGCCCAATGCCCCCAAGTTTATGCTCCTTGGTCGTCATGATGCACCAATGCAGTGCTGGCAAGTCTACCCGACAGCAATGCATTGGTGCATCATGCCGACCCTTCAGAAGTGTATGTAACCCCATAAGGTCGGCGTGGTGCATGGATTTTAGTGGTGTACATGGATCTAGGTTTTGCTAAATGAGGGTTGATTGATTGATTTGTGTTTTACAGCACTTTAATGGCACTAAGTGGCTATCCCGTGCTTCACAGGTTGATAATATAACAGAGGAATGTGTCAGTGCCGGTGCATATGTGCACCACACACATCCTGAGGGGATAGGAAAGAGGAGATATAGACCCTTTTAAGTGGGCTAGGGAAGCCCGTGCTAAATGAGGGGGCACAGGAGGGAAACATTAGCTAAGAAAGAAAACGTGCACGTTTTTGTCTTGCAAAATAATTGTTTGGATAATCGTTTAGAGAAAACGTGCACGTGTTTTTACATCTCAAAAAGAGTTTTCTGTACATTCTGCTGTAATTCCTTCGTCAATACTATGAAAACGAGTCAGGCCATACATGTTTTCCTCAGCACTCTCTGAACTTTTTCGTTATCTTTTGGCAAGACCCTTCAGGCCAAAAGGAGGAGCTGCGGCAGGTTAAAAGGATAACTTGGGGTCCATAAGAAGCAAATAGACTGTTAGCCTAACTATTGGCAAAAAAAAAAACGGGGAGGCACATACCCCCTTGCCCCGCTCAATGTAGCCCTGGAGAGTTACTCACTAAGGCTCATATTCATGCATTATTACGACCAAAGAGCATAAAGCATAAAACCTCTACAGGGCCCTTAAAGAGTTGAAGGCATCCCTTCCTTCCTGTTAGTGGCATGCTTAATTTACCGACTTCACAAGAGACAAATGGAAACATGCGAGGGTGAATCCGCCGCCTCTGCCTGCATGACGAGAGAAAAAGAAAGACAGAACGGCGCACGAATGTTACCTAGTTCTGCGACTACCCACCCATTCGACTGCAAGTTTTAAAAAAGTCTCTAGCTGTAGTCTAACTCTGTAGCAGTCCATGGACTGTAGCATACATTTAATTCGGCCTGCATGACCGACACACAACAACAGACATCGCGTGCCTCGCCGGTGCCGGCTTTCTAAATATCGCCAGCTCAAACAAAAGATCAAACTTCATGCTGGGTTGTCCCCCGGGGGAAGCGCCGGCCGCCCATCCCGGGACTACTTGGCACCGGCCTAATCACCGCCGTGTATACCTGCGCCACCCACCACACCCCTCCATACGGATCAATACGCTATTGTTGCATGCATGATGGGGGAGGGAGGGAGATACAAGGAGAGAGAGAGAGAGAGAGAGAGAGAGAGAGAGAGACAGACAGAGAGAGAGAGACAGAGAGAGAGAGAGACAGAGACAGAGACAGAGAGACAGAGAGAGACAGAGAGACAGAGACAGAGAGACAGAGACAGACAGACAGAGACAGACAGAGACAGACACAGACAGACACAGAGAGAGAGAGAGAGAGAGAGAGAGAGAGAGAGAGAGAGAGAGAGAGAGAGAGAGAAGAGAGGCAGAGACAGACAGACAGAACTGTGTCTTCTTCTTGTATAGTGAAATCTCCTGTCATCTGAAGAAAGAGATGAGACATAGTTTGGAGCTATTCAGATATCATGTCGTTCATAGGGCGACTATGTAATGATATATAACAATGTATACACTTCTAATGCACAAGGAAACAGAGATGGCTGACTTTGGAATGGGAGGCTATGAAGAAATGGCTGACAACTGGTAGTATGATAACCATTTAGGGTTGTAATAAAATGCCAAATGAGAGTATTGGTTTGAGAGGAATTTTACCATTGCCATCTTACGATGTTGCAAGGGATGCGATAATCGTGTACCAAACATTAGAAATGATAAAGGAATACACAAAATACACACAGAAGAATTACCCCGGCAAAATACAGTAGTATGGATACACTACAAATCTCACCCTTCTCTGACACCCCACCCTCTTCCAGGAAGCAGGCTGCCAAAGAAGGGAATTAGGGAGGCGGGGAGAAGCTCAAAACCGGAAGTAGAAAGGACCGGCTGGGAACCAATGAGGTGACCGGAAAAGCTGAAGATGCGTCCGGGCGGAAAATCCTCCCTGTTTTCCCGGTGCTTTTGCGGCTGAAAGTTTTCTTTTATCTCTGAGGATGAGGGGGTGAGAGGAGGTGGGGGATAGGAGAGGGGAGAGGGGGAGGACTTTGGCTGAGTGATGGGGGCTTGGTAGGAGGAGGGAGGAGGGGGGAGGGAGAGGGGGAAGGAGGTGGTACTGGAGTGGACTGTATTTGATCACCTGGCATTGTCATAGCAACCGATCATGAATCACGGAGCTTGTTTTTCCAGGCGGTCGATGATTGGTGGTGGTCGGTGTTAGTCTATCCCAGGCAATTACAAGCTGAACTCTGACTCTGATTTACTTTGGTGTTTTTCTTACATTTTCCTAGGGTTTATTAAGAACATTGATTTCGGCCGATGACAGTATTGTTGGTGGCTGATCCTGTTTGAGTCACGTATCTTTCCTACTTCATATTTTCTTATTTATCTCCTGATACAATAAATGGCACCAATTGGGAAAACAGCATGAAGCAACACCTAAAACTTGCTGTGTCTGTTTGAAAGTTTTGATAAAAGAATTCTTTTAATGTGGGTAAAATATCAGCAGACGTCACCTATTTATTTCTAAAGGACGGCCCAGTGAGCGCCAAAAGAAATCAGAATAACGTTTGAATCAACATTGAAAGGTGCATAGTACATTAGATCTATGCCGAGAGAGCTCCTGAACATGACATCACATGTACCACACTCCTAGTTTTACTGCAATCCAAATCTTGACTGTATGGACATGAGTGAATAACTAGTACTAGTTTGTTGATCTTCTCAGAATTTTGAATGTGAAAATAAGGCTGTTTATATGCGATTCTGAATAATTTTGAACAATTTCTTTTTTTTTTTCTTCTTCTCTTTTTTTTTTGGCTGTGCGTACTCTAGATCTTTTGAAGTCATATTTTTCTAGTTGATTGCTGCTCCCAAGAATATGTAAAGTATCACCTGCACACACCCTCCCTGCAGTGCCCTGATCTATTGACGTATTGACCAGTGCACTGTCACCCCCCCCCCCTGGTGGCACACGTCTAATACTCCCACTTTGTAGGCTCTAATGATACGTCACGCATGACTGGTCAGGCGTGACTATCGGCTCCATCAGTGGGGCACTGGAGGGGGTGGGAGGGTGAGGGTGGTAGGGGAGTTGGGAGTTGGAAGGTGAGTAAATCAGGTGAGGCTGGAACGGGGTGGAGGTAGAGCAGGTGGGGGCAAGTTTTGTGACTCTATCATAGACCATAATTTGTCTGGATTATGACGTGGGAAGTTAAGAGGGCACGATCAAGAGTATAGTGGGCCCCTCCAACAGAGACACCCCCTCCCCAAACTCAGTATAAATCAGTTTTCTACAGTTTGAGTAGTCCTTATTGCTTATCGGGTGTGCATTGAACTACTTCATTCCATCTCATAGAACTGTGTCATTGTATGATAAAATGACATTGTAAAGGAATACCTACTATTATACAATTAGGATGTACCTTTTGGACAAATTTGTGACAATGAATGACACCGTTTTAGACCGGATATAGTCAGTAGGTCATAGAGGGGGTGTAGCAATATACTGATGGGGAAGGAATTCCGAATGTCCCACAGAAAAGAGCAAATTTTGGGCACACTCATATTCAATATGCTCATATATAGTGAATGCATTTTAGACTGGATATTGTGAGTGGAGCCTGGTTCAATGGGGTTTAGTGTAGAAAGGGACCAGCAATGTGATATAGAAACACACAGGTGCACGTGGGGGATCAGTGAGGTGGGTACGTAGCTGGTACCGGCGAGTACAGCTCCATGAATGGTGCAGGGTGAGGCAGGTAGGCCGACACCAGCGGTAAAAATATGGTCATAATGTCAGGTGCCAGATAAGGTTGTCTGGTCGGTAGGTACACCCCCCGGTACACCCTGTACAGGGACCCATGATTACCCTGCAACCCTTCATGGACGACATGATGCCTCCAGGTCCATGCTCCTAGGTGGGGCCCTTGATGGGTGGTCCCCATGTCCCATGTCAATTTTAAGAAATTGCCATGTCTCCATGTCGATTTTAAGAAAAGTCCATGTCCCATGTCACTAAGCCCAAAAAGGCCCATGTCGCCATGTCGATTCTAGGTTGTACTCTCAGGTTGGCATGATGCACTCATACAGTGCTGGTGAGTCTACTGGCAAATTAAGAATTTTGGAAAAGGAGGGGTCAACGTCCTTGATTTTTTTTCGCAGAATTTGGGGGGCAAAATAAGAAAATAAACATACAGACAGGAATGAGACAGGGATGAGGGCCACACACCCCATCCAATCTAAATCCACCACCGACTGTACCTTGCCTACCCTTTGAACCCCATAGGGTAGTCATAATGCGTGAATGTAAGCGAGTTACTCGCCAGAGCAACACCCATGCATCATCCCAACCAAAGAACACGGACACTGAAGGGTTAACCACCTCCAGGGTGTGGAGTGCTGATCCAGTGCAGTGTAACCCTCTCACCCCCAGATCATAATACCAGCCCCAATGCACCATTAACCCTTTAAAGGCCGCTGATTCAGGAGTGCATCATGCCCAATTGGCGTCATGATGCACCAATGAAGTGTATCATGACCAGCATTCGCCAGCATTTGGAGCATCATGCCAATCCTCAGGGGGTGAATAGACTGGGGAATCGACCTTTATAGGGTCGGCATGGTACATGAAAGACCATGATGAGTTACTCACCAGGGCTACATTCATACCTCATGATGACCAATGTGCCCTTAAAGGGATAACAAATAGCACAAACCTCAGTTAGTGCCCCCTGGTGGAGCGGGTACTACTTCACTTTATAACATGTTTGGTGCTCTAACCTGCCAAATGTTAGTGCATGACATTATTGGTGCACTGGTGGTCCTGTATCTATAACAGCACTGAGGTCTCAAATAAGCGCCAGTTTCAAATAAAGGCTGCACAGAAAATATATATTTGAACATAGTGATCAGTACTGATCACTTTAGGGTGATCAAACTGACGAGGACTGGGGGAGCACCCTTGTCATCTTTGGGTGATCATATAATGATCACTTTAGGTCATCAAATTGATTAGTGCTTTTCCACATAATTGGGCAAAACACAGAGTCATCAAAATTATGACATGGGTGATCATTTTGATTATTTTTCTTTCTTTTTTTCATGCTAGTTGGCGTAAACAATAGAGTTTCAGATTTATTCTTGAATCCCACCATCCATGCAGGAATGTCATTGGAGTTTATGTCATGGCAGATACGATCGTTACTACAGATTAGTACTAGAACAGCCGTATTCCATGGAATACAATATGCTTGTATTCAATGGGGTCCGCCATCTTGGATTTTGAATGGAGCTGAGCTGTTTTCTTTATCTAAAAGCAAATTAACCCCATAGGCCATGACATAAATGCAAATGTCCACGACTATGGAACATTTCCATGGTCGTTGACATTTGCTTATATATCCACCCCTTGGAATTGACCCCATGTGGTATAGGTTTGCGTTTTACTGATCGGTGGTTATTCTCATATTTCTGAATGAAACTTTTGAAACAGAAAAGGTGTCTAAGCTCTTAATGTATCTGTCTCACATTCATGGTCTTTTAACAAAATATTATTTTCTGTGAAATGAATTCTTCATGTTCACATGTTCAATGTTGTCTGTTTATTCAACTATCAATACTACAGTATAGGTTTAAATCAATACATGTCCTTGGGCATTAATCATATGATTATAACATAATTGGATAGTAGGGGCCCTGGTGGCAGAAATAAGGTAATCAAAATGATGACCTTTGGTCATCTATCATGAAAGATCACCCAAACTCATCTGCACTGATCACTTTTCTACTAGTCTATATTTTCAGTGTGGTCGGTGAAATCATGTCAATGTACATAACTTTTCTCTAAACTGAGTGTTTCTTCATGGCTTAGCCTCAGAGCAGTATTCCACAAGGGGGGCCCGAGTAGAATACTGCTTCGAGGCTTAGAAGTGAAGAAATATTCAGTTTGGAGCATTTTTGAATCTCTGAAATTGTTTTATGTTCTTATGGGACGAATTTACCCATTTTGATAAAGGGTTTAAGGCTATTGTTGTATCCATAGTTGAGACTGTCAACCAGGTTAAATTTAGCAGGTTTTAACTTACTGCTCACTTACAACACAATATATAGAGACCAGGAATTTTTGTTTAATGTGTCACGGGCATCAAAGTTCTTTGTATACTCGGGAATTTCAGACTTTACTCAAATACTAGTATGCATGTAGCTAGAAATCAATGTTTCTTCATATAGCTATGGGGAACGCTGTAAAATCGTTGGTGGAACTGTCTCAAGAGAAAGTAATTTCACAAATGCCCCTTTCAAACATTGATGGCTTTTCAAGTGAGTGAGTGGGAGAGGGAGATTTATGAACCCCTGCCTCAGACACATTTTATTATCACACCCCATGTTTTGTAGGCTCTGTTATCAATGCGGCCAGGGTACTGCCTCCAGGTTTTAACGAGAGTTTAATCAACTCCTCTGGTTTCTAATCCCGTGTCTCAGGCAATCAGGGCATGGTAGATGCTGCTGGTATGGGGTGTTGGGTGTGGTGGGGTTACCTACCGTAAACCAGGTGTTTGAGCCACAATCTGAGTTCATGTAATTTCACAACAACAAAAATCTAAATCAATGAAATGATTTTTCTCTAAGCAATGCATCTTCGCATCTTCAAGATTCAAAAAAAGCTTTTGGTTGGTAGATCCCCCGGATCCTCCTCCCCAGTGAGCACAGACTATGCCACCGTGCATCAATGGTTGATCAACAAGTTGTCAACATTGGTTCAATGGTTGATCAACAAGTTGTCAACATTGGTTCAATGGCTGATCAACAAGTTGTCAACATTGGTTCCATATTTGGCTACATGGGCTCTGCTGATGTGCCAGTTGATAAGATATATAAGTACGTATATGGCATATCTAGCCAACATCCCCCATCCCTTCTGCACCTGTTTGGGTCTAAAACGACCGCGGCTTAAACGCGGGCTTTACGGTAGCCAAAGGTAGAGGCTGGTCCTAAATTGTGGGTGGTAGGGTGGTGGGGTAAGGGGGGGGGGGGTAGAGGCATGGCTTTCTGAGTAGGTGGGTGTACACATCCAGCATTGAAGGCTTCCTTTGCCATGTTTCAGTGTCAGACTTTCGTTTGTTAATTAACTATTTAAGGGCAGCAGCATAGCTTTCCAAATCGTTGTCCTAAAGCTTAATGCAGCCCTGGCTCAGGAAACTTGCCAGGCTGCATTTAAAGGCATCATGTTGACGCTATATATATGAGATAGATACACTCTCATAATGGATTCAGAAAAGGAGGGGGCGCCCCTAATTTAGCAAATTTGCGGTCCAACATTAACTTAAAAGTACATTTTACAGACAAAAACAGAGGGGCCGCTCGCTTCAGCGCCTGCTGTCTAAATACCCGTCACTGGGCTTTACGTTTTAATCTTTAAATACATGTAGTTAATACCTTCATTTTTTATGCATCTTTTTCTCGCCCTCACTGCGACGTTAACTGCCGCGTCTCCCCCACACGTCAGTGCCCGGATTGAACACCTTATAATGTCTCGGGAATCATTTCTCGTCACGAGAGGCGCCAATCAGTTGGCGGGAATCAGATTGTTTAAAAGTTAATGCTGCTTGGTACTAAGCGTGACGTGGGTCGTGATTTGAACGTTATACCCTGTACAGACCCTTCTATTAAGACGATGCATGAATGCAGCCTTGGCGAGTAACTCACCTGTGAGGCATTCATGCATCATGCTGACCATACATGATTGATGCACGTCCCAGAGGGTCGGCATTATGCTCCAATGAAATGCTGGCGAGTAGACTCGCCAGCACTTCATTGGAGCATCATGCCGACCAAGGAGCATGACCCTGGAGGCATCAGGTGCCCTTTAAATGGGTTAACCTCTCAGTGAGGACATTAAGAAACCATAAGGCAGCAGACCACACGGTATGACTTGACACCAATCAGTTCACTTGGCTCCCTACCAGGCTCTGACCTCATGGTGGGACCAAGGAAAGAAGATATGTGTTTCAGCTAGACCGAATTATTCAAGGAAAATAGTCCCCAGCCTAGAAAGCGATATGTACTTTAGAGGGAAAAAGAAATTGATGTAAAATTCCACATTATTATGTACTTTTAAGAGGACTGGTGTGCCTGATGGATCTCCTTGAAAGTAGGGTGCGGCTTTTATCATACCCAAGTTTTACACATATATGGCAGACTGTTAAAAGAAGCTGGGAAAGCCCTGGAAGAAGTCAGAATGTGGTCTATACGCAGATGCAGTTTATACCCTATAGTTTATACATGGTAGGCTTTATGGAATTGCTGCATATCTACGCCATTTTCACACAGCCATTGCCATGGCTCTCTAGCTAATTTTGGGTTCGTATTTGAAGGGAACGCCAAGGGACACAATGATAAAATACAAAATGTGTAGAAAGACAAAAAAAAAAGTAGAAATTTAAGGGGGAAATACCTGCCCATCCTAGATGTTCACCCCATGTTACCTGACACACACCAGTCTTCCTGGTACCCTATAGTACGTACTGTACGTGTGGACAGGTGGGAGGTACAGAGGTAGTTTATTGAGTTAGCTCTCCGTGTCTATTAACTCTAACCCACTACTACCCTATTAACGCCTCAAGGGCCACTGGTGCAGGAGTGCATCATGCCCATGGGGAGGCATGATGCACCATTGAAGTTCTGGCGAGTCTGCTCTTCAGCACTTCATTGTTGCATCATGCCGACCCTCCGAGAGTGTATTGAGATAGATCTATTAATTCTAACACACCAACACCCCGATTATCAATGACAAACACAGGGTAGTAGCTAGTGTAGTGGTGGACCTAGGATTTAGAATAAGAATGGGCCGGTTCACAGGGAGGAGGGACCTCATCCATATTTTGAGATCATTTTGGGGTAAAAAGTAATCAAATAAAGTCTTTGATATCATAGAGAGAAATGAGAACACCTTACCGCGTCCAAGTCTTAAAGTTACTGGAGGCCTTGTGAATTGTTGCATCAACTCTCTGTCAGCATGATGTATACATGGGCGTGGGGTGCAAGTTACTCACCAGGCCTACATTCATATATCATGACGTTGGGCATACCCCAGCAGTGATGGATTCAAATCTAGATATGCTGATTTCAATGGCCAGTGGCAGATCCAAGCTTAGATGAAGGAGTTTATCTGCTCTTATTTCTGGCTAAATGTGAGTCTCTCAACTATGTCGCTACCTGAGGCGACCCTTCTACTACAGAGACCACAGTGTAGTTTACACCATAGGCTACCTGAGGCGACCCTTCTACTACAGAGACCACAATGTAGTTTACACCATAGGCTACCTGAGGCGACCCTTCTACTACAGAGACCACAATGTAGTTTACACCATAGGCTACCTGAGGCGACCCTTCTACTACAGAGACCACAATGTAGTTTACACCATAGGCTACCTGAGGCGACCCTTCTACTACAGAGACCACAATGTAGTTTACACCAGAGGCTACCTGAGGCGACCCTTCTACTACAGAGACCACAATGTAGTTTACACCATAGGCTACCTGAGGCGACCCTTCTACTACAGAGACCACAATGTAGTTTACACCAGAGGCTACCTGAGGCGACCCTTCTACTACAGAGACCACAATGTAGTTTACACCAGAGGCTACCTGAGGCGACCCTTCTACTACAGAGACCACAATGTAGTTTACACCAGAGGCTACCTGAGGTGACCCTTCCAATACAGAGACCACAATGTAGTTTACACCAGAGGCTACCTGAGGGTTAATCTAGTCTTGTGTCTACCCTTCTACTACAGAGACCACACCAGAGGCTACCTGAGGTGACCCTTCTACTACAGAGACCACAATGTAGTTTACACCAGAGGCTACCTGAGGGTTAATCTAGTCTTGTGTCTACCCTTCTACTACAGAGACCACACCAGAGGCTACCTGAGGTGAGGGAGCAGGCGAATAGACAATCAATGTTTAGTATGGTAAAGCGGTAACACTGGTGGCGGTGGTAGTAGTAGTACTAGGGAACAGTGGTTTGTAGCAGGCTCTAGTATGGGCACTACCTGACTAAACTCAATGCCAGTAGTATACGGAAAGGGTGGGTTGGCGTAGGCTACCACTAGTATTATTGTGTCATATGCCTCTTTGTACTATGTGTGTATGTCGTACATTTAGTAGTATACGGAAAGGGAAGGTTGGCGCCGGCCATTACAGTAAAAACTTTGCTTTCTGATTAATATCTGGACTAGTAGTAATAGGCAATGGCATTCAGAGGCAGATTTAGACAGGGGCGTACCCCCCCCCCATTCTGTCCGAAGTAAAGCGTTTATTTGCCTATTTTAGACCCAGAACATATCCTAAAATAGGCGACTGCTCCCCCTCCCTTTATACCCATACTTCATCCTTGATAAATTTACTTTCGCAGCTGTTATATAATGCATACACAGCCCCAAATATAACGTCTGTAGAAGTCTATTTACTCAGTCTCTTTCCCCGTCGCAGATCCACCCCAGTTCTAACCCTTACCCCTCATATCCTCATATCATCCAGACAGATCATCTACTGCTCCTTTACTAATGCCCTTTCTAGTGATTAACCCTTCATAGGGGGCGCAGCGAGCATTAATACATTATGCTCTTTGGTTGAGTAACTCGCCAATAGTGCATTTATGTGTCATGTCTACCCACACTACCTGGTTTAACCGTTTAACCAATGCTGTCCGGCACTTCATTGGAGCATCATACCAAGCCTTGGGGAGGATCGGCTTGGGGGTGCTGGTGTTCATGCATGGTTGTATGGGATTTATATAAAAGATAATTCCTTGATGGCTTATCTTTATCCAATGCCGCAATTTTCGCTATCTTTATGACATAATTGTCCAATTTGAGTGGTGAGCTGTGGGAATCTTGTACATTTTATAATGAGGCTTGACACATTTTGGGGGGCAGACATATTCAGGCTCCAACTCCTCTGTGATTGGGGGGGGGCCTGGGCCCCCCTTTTCCTACACCCCTGCATTGAATTTGAATTTGTCTTTATTGCAAGAAATTATCAGTAATATAGAGCGCTACATCCAAGTTGTCAAAATATATCACAATAAAGACAGGAGAGTGTTGCTCCTATTGTAAAAAGAGCTGTGAGTATATGCCCTCTTTTCTTAACAAGTCGTGCACTGCTTCACCTAAGTACTTGCACTCACCACATTAGTCTGAAAAGTCACCTGCCTTGTTTAAAATAGAGAGAGCTGCACTACCAGGTACCTACTCATGTCTATAGTTTATTATACTGACTGTCTTCTCCCAACTAGGTACCTACTCAAATCCCCCTTTTTCAGCACCGTACTTGATTGACCACTTGTGAGCAACAAAATGGACAAGTTATAGCTACATGAAAAGAAAGGACTGGAAACAAGGGCACTTTTAGCCAGCTCTTCCTTTTACTATAGGAGCAACACCCTCCTGGTCGCCGCTTAGTCTTAAGAAAGTAATATTTAATTTGGCAACCACTACAGGTACATTTGCAAGGAAAAAGGTTTTGATAAGATGGAAGGGCTAACCGCCATAAATGTATATCAATATGATAATAATATTTACTATCAAAGAAATATTCTATCATGACATCATACACATTGGCTTATGAAAATATAATACCAAAAAAAATACTGTATATGTATTTTAAGATCCAACAATAATCTTCATTCAACTGAAATTACATTCGAATTTATTCTAATAGGATCAACTTTGTGCAAAAAGTTCATCCTCATATACTCTATGACATTAACAGATATTGTGCAAAACACCTGCTAAGTCAGACACGTGTAATAGAATGGAACGTTATCCAGCATCAACTTTGCAATATGGTGGGGGGGGGGGGGGGTTGGGAGGGGGAGCAGGGCAATTGAATCCACTAATCTCGTTGAGATAAATTAGTTTGTAAAAATTTCTTTACTTCATATTTAAAGGACTCAAGGTGGGAGAATTCGGGATGTGTGCATCATGAGGACCAAAAGCATGATGCAATCCTGAACTGGCAGCTCTTAAAGGGTTAAAGAGTAGACCCCCACCCCACCTTCCAAATCTAGCCACCCCTGCCCTGATATAGGACAACTTGTGTTCATTTATTCATGCCCCTCCCGGTGGTTAATGACCTTTCCCTGTGTACATCCAGGGCGGGGTCACCATCCAGGTTTGTACAGCCCTCTGAAGGGAACCCCGGCCCTAACTAGAGGCAGATACAGCAAGAAGGGGCGATTTCACATACACTAATGTATTTTCCTTAGATTCAACTGCCAAGAACACATATTTATAAACAGCATCAAAGTGTGAGATCTAATATGCAATAAAATACAACCCTCCTGATATAATATTAGTGCATAAGGATTAAATGTTACAGAGACTTTATGGGTGAATTATGTTTGTGAGTTACAATTTGAGAGCCTTAGCCTGCATCGACTAGCAACAAATCCAAGTGTGTAATTGAGGCTTTTATATGACACATGGTTGACCTACACTACAAGCAAGAATCAAACCTAAGCGCATGCTATGGTAAGTTGCCCTATTTCGAGATGAGGATCTATACAATATGTATTATAGTAAGTCAACCTAATTTGAGATAAGGGTCTATAGAGGGAGTCAGGAATCATGATCCTGTACCACAGACGCCCCCCTCCACCTCCCCCCCCCCCACTCTGCATGCCCTGCTCCAGTTATAAACGCTTAAAGGGCCGCTGATGCCGGAGTGCATCATGCCCATTGATCGTAATGATACACCAATGAAGTGCTGGTGAGACTACTCACCAGCACTTCATTGGTGCATCATGCCGACCCTCTGGGATAGTATCAACCCCAAAGGGCCAGCATGATGCATGGATGAGTTACTCGCCAGGGCTGCATTCATGCATCATGACGACCAATGGGCATGATGCGTTAATACAATATCGGCCTTTACAGGGTTAACGTCATAAAAGGCAGCCCCCGTCTTGTTTATGACCCAACATTAAATCGTCAGTTTGCCTGAGCCTGGTCGTTTGCGGGTTTAGCGGCGGCCGCTCGTCACGCACGCCGGACCGTTTTCTTTTGGGTAAATTACGAAGGTAAACACAACACACCGTGGACGCTGCGTCCTGCGTGTGGTCAGGACACTTCCGACCGCGCATGCTCACAGGAGAGTGGATGCTTGGGTTGGATCACTGGAGACGCGCTAAATGTACGCGTGTGTCAGAGAACAATGCCCGGATGTGTCCCAAGGAAAGTGGCACTCAGTGAGAAAACGAGGCTCTTGTGGCAGTTCAAGTGACGGTATATATCATGGACGTGCACACACAGTACCTACCAAGCACATTGGCCCCTGTCGTATCGTCCAATGGGCGCAGCCGTGGCTGAAGCTGGTACATGTACTGGCAATGTAAGGACTGATAACAGCCATCAGCTTGCACCCTAAGAATTTTCCAAATGAATGGAGGGGATAATTTCATTGTTCTGAAAAACTAACCTTCCTTTGGTAGCCTTTCAGTCCACGTTGGACCTTTTGGAGGTGAACGTGTGGTTTCGGAGGCTATATTGAAATGTTCTGGGGACAATCGGTCTTTTTTAATAGGCCACACTATTCTAGTGAATAATCACTGCACCTGTTAAGTCCAATAAAACCTGTAAGATCCAGTAGAATTTTCATTCTACCTCTTCTTTGACAAGGATCTTGATACACAAGCTCAGTGGTTGTGTGTGCCCACCTTCTCGTGCTCTGCTAACCAATTTAATCCCCCTTTTCTCCATTTAGATCCCATGCATGAGGCCAATACCAGAGCCAGACACACCACAAGGAGAAGTCTTTGATCGCAGCGATCTAGACGATCTAGAAGAACAATGGACACTTTCCGATCCCAACTACCACCCACCCCCTGCTCCCACTCCAGACTGTAAAATCTGCCGAGTCACGTCAAATGTCCATCCGCGCCGTCCACGTGACTAATTTTGACCGGAACACGCGTCTTTTCTGGGTATTCATACGCCAACGAGACGCTCGGACTTTATTGACTTATAATTGCTGGCGTTTGCCGTCCGGCCGCAGATTTTGCGACATCCAATCTTAATTTTTACGACTGTCGTCACGCGGCAACTGCGCCTGCGCATTGACGTGATCAGCTCGTCAAAGCCAACCAACCTGTTCGTGTCCAGCTCGGGCACGATCGGCAGTTTCCGTGCGAAACGCCCAGGATAAGATCAAGCAGAGCATATTTTAAACGGAGATAAAAATGGAACGATTCTTATCACGAAGCAGTTGGCATCGTCCAAGTCAGTATTGGACAGGTTTATTTTCACGTTGGTGTGAAAATGCCCGGGAGGGGTTTGGGGTAGGCGGCATAGACATATCGACCCATGTGTAGCCTGCTTTGCTACTTTGAAAACAAGGCTCTTTTTGTAATCAAAATATTTGCACTATACATGAGAAATGGAGAGATATTGACTTCTGGTGCTGTGTGGGGGAAGAGAATGGATGTCAAACAAAGAGATGAAACAACAGCAAGGGACAGTGCTGTCAATATGTGGGCCCCATACGCGGCTATCAATTCCCACCAATTTAGCCCAAATTTGAGAGAAAATGAAAATTTGGGTTATCCCTTATTGCTCTGGCCTGAGTTTACGAAGGTCTTCAAGATAAGCACCCCCTGTGGAAGGGTTGAACATTAACTATTATTCCATTATTGCGGGGTGATATCAAGTACGTGTAGTTTGAAATATGATCGATTCTCAGGAGGTTGTCCAAAAGTTTGCATCATTCTGAGATGTAAATTTACAACAATTTCCAAATTATCTAGGCCCAGTATTTTCAACATCTGCACAGAGCAGACATTGAATCAAATTTAATTCTTGTGTCAATTTGTGGTCAGGCCTGGTTGTTTTTTTGTGAGAATGGAAAACTTTTTCCTGAGTTCTGAAAAAAAAATTGTTTTCATCCATCAGCACAAGAATCTAGGTTTCCAATCACTTAATCTTAGAACCTGATGCCAAATTCATGCCGTCCATGCTCACGATGTTCATGACTAATCAAAATATATCCCTAAAAAAAATTCCCTCCCTCCCTCATGGGTCTGAAAAATCCCACCCTCTGGACAGGAAACGGACATATTTTTAAGGGTGGCGTCAAACTCATGAAATCCGACCAGAAAGTTATAGACTTGTCCAGAGCACCTCAAATCTATAGAGAGGCACTGTCCAAACCAAGTACTGACACAGAATGGTCATGCTCATTGGTCGTCATGAAGCATGAATGCAGCCCTTACAAGTGTTTACATGTGCCAATATCACGACCTTATCATATACATGTACACGTGACAACAAACTTATTCTCTACACTCTGAGGCGCAATTGTAAATGGGCTATAAATACCTACAGATATTGTAGCTACAACAGGATGCACTTCTGCTAATTGGTTTGATACCTACAGCAGGTACAACTTTACTTCATTTAATTATAAGTACTCTACTGCGTGGAGTCATTTTACATGATTGTGCCTCGTCCAGTGGCGGTGTCGTATCCCGAAAGTCGAGCATCCCAGAAGTCGGCGGTAATTTTCAAAATAACTTTACCCGTTTCATATTTCTACGGCATAGGGACAGTATCATTAGGGTTGTTGTCCTTTCAAATTCTATAAGAAGAGAATGATGTTATCATGGTTTTTATGTTTTCAAAAAATTATTTATTTTCATTGATTTTTGTGGCCCATGAGTGATAATAGGCTTAAAACATGGATTGCGCATGCGCAGCCAACTGCTGGGATGCGCCAACTTCTGGGATACGACAGCGGATCTAGAGGGATGCGCGGGGATGTGGGCACCCCCCTTTTTTCCAGTACTTAAGAGTTTGATTACATATTTTGGACCCCAAAATTTTCTCAAAAATAGGGGGTGTGCCCCTCTTTTTGGGCCGCGCCCCCTCCTTTTCCAGATCCTGGATTCGCCACTGTCGTCTAAGTTGCTTACTCATGTTACTTTTTGCCTGACCCAGATTCTGCCCCCGGGGGTGGATGGGATCGAAGAACGACCAAACCATGACGCCGAACCGGAAATACAAGTCTGACAGGTGCCCCATGACGTCAGAGTAAACCTTCTGACTTCGTGCAATGTATCCTGTGGCTCTGGCTCTGCTACAAAATGCACAAATAATATAAAAAAAAAATCGGGACGTGGCCGTAGGGTATTCACACCCTGTAATAGAGCCGAGATAGTGACCTAGGGTATTGGGAGTTGGAATAGGGAAAACACATTATGTTCCAGACCTGAAAGTCTTGGATAAGTAGGGTTGTTTTTTTTTTTAAAGATTTTTCTAACCACGTCCCAAATTACAAATAAAAGAAAAAGAGCACCAACTGTACAGTGACTATATCTACATATGAATCAACTAACAAGCATTGAAGCAACTCACCGGAGGGTGTTGCTCCTATAGTAAAAGGAAGAGCTGGCTAAAAATGCCCTCGTTTCCAGTCCTTTCTTTTCATGTAGCTATAACTTGTCCCTTTTGTTGCTCACAAGTGGTCATTCAAGTATGGTGCAAAAAAAGGGGATCTGAGTAGGAACCTAGTTGGGAGAAGTCAGTCAGTATGATATACTATAGTGTGTGTGACATGAGTAGGTACCTGATAGTGCAGCTCTCTCTGTTTTAAACAAGGCATGTGACTTTTCAGACTAATGTGGTGAGTGCAAGTTGAATGTTGAAGCAGAGCGTGACTTCTTTTGAAAAGAGGGTACCTACTGACAGCTCTTTTTACCATAGGAGCAAGATGCTCCAGACCACTTAGGCCACTTAAAAAAACCAGCTTTGCGGATACTTTTTTGGAAAATAGGGTGTGGGAGGGAGGCTTTTTTTATTTATTTTTATTTGGGTATTGAGTGATGGGGGAGGGTCTTTTTTATTTTCTGATCATCTTTGTGAAATACTATTTCTAAGCATTTTCATCAATAGATCAAACTTTAACCTCATGTAAATGACAGGCTTACATTGTAGCTGTTGAAATGGGGATTAATATGCTTTTTAAAGTATGTTTCTACTCAAATTAATTGCTGTAATATGAATCATTTTGTCCTTGGAAATTTTCGTATCAGGTGATGCAGGATTTTTACACTTTCTTTTTAGGAAAATTTGCAATAAAAAGCTACAATGCGGTCCTTTTTATATGGTGCGGGCGGGTCTGTAAAGGTGAAAACTTTTTTCAAGTGGCCTTATATATCATCATATCAACTTAAAATCATCTCAAAATCACCTAAAACCTATACTGACACCAACTTTGAATATGCATTTCCTATCAGTTGTCCGTGTTATGCGAGGTAGAGTTGGATGATCTAAAATACAACTATATTTGTGGCAGTAGTGGGAGTAGATTGAGTTGATTTCTGTGCCAGGAATGTTATCCCCCTCCCCCTCCCCCCTTCTCCACCCCACTTCCAGGCGACTACTTGTGAACCAACTCACAAATCATTGAGGCAACATAGAGACTAGAGAGGTTAAGATCACGACGTGAACGGCAACGTGTACGTCTAGAATTGTTGGAAATGATAGGCTAGACGTTGCCGTACACGTCACAAGCAGGCAAATCTTAACCTCTCTAATATCATATAAACTATCAAATACCATTGTATTGACTCAAAAATAATAAAACATTCCAAAATTGCCTAAAATATGTTCTAATACCAAAATTAAAAATAGATGTCCTGGGTCGGCCCAATATTGCGAGAGAGGTTTGCATAACTTGAAAAACAAGTATTTTGGGCCCGTCTAGTGAATCTGTACGCTGAATGAGTTGAATTCGGTGGCAGGAATGTTATTTCCCCCCTTCCCTCACCCCCCTCCCCTTCCCCTCTTCCAGGTGAGCCCTATGGCAGGCAGGCAGGCATGAGGCAGGTGAGTTAAATGAGGCGTGACGGACGCCGTCAATACGACCCTAGACGCTACGTCCTCCATCTGTATGCGTCAGGAGGCCGCTAGGAGGCACCACTCACCGTCACACGTCACTGACCACCCGTGACGTCACGCCCTGGTGACGACGATGCCAATTTCCCCTCATTCACGTGCGCCTCAAGGTGTGTGGGTGTGTGTGTGGGGGGGGGGGGGGGGTGAATGACAAGGTGGGCCAGGGAGATCTAGACACTGTAGTTGGTGGGTGAGCTACTCAGAGTGTGTGGTGTGTAAGTTGGTGAGTGAGGACGAGTGAATAATTTGTGTGAGTGAGTGAGTGAATGAGTGAGAGAGTGAGTGAGTGGGTGGGTGGGTGAGTGGGTAGGTGAGTGGGGGGGGGTGAGTGAGTGAGTGGGTTAGTGAGTAAGTGAGCAAGTGAGAAAGAGTGAGTGAGTGGGTGAGTGAGTGAGTGAGTGGGTGAGTGAGTCAGTCAGTGAGTGAGTAAATGAGTAAGTAAATGAGTAAGTGAGTGAGTGGATGGATGGATGGGTGAGTGGGTGAGTGAATGAGTGAGGCATTGAGTGAATGAGTGAGTGAGTGAGGTAGTGAGTGAGTGAGGTAGTGAGTGAATGAGTGTGAATTAGTGAGTGAGTGAGTGAATGAGATAGTGAGTGAGCGTATGAGTGAGTGGGTGAGTGAGTGAGGCAAAGAGTGAGTGAGGCAGTGAATGAGTGAGTGCGTGAGTAAGTGATTGTGTGAGTGAGTGAGTGAGTGAGCAAGTGAGTGTGTGAGGGGATGAGTGAGTGAGTAAGTGAGTGAGTGAGAGAGTAAGTGGGTGATTGAGCGAGTGAGTGAATTAGTGGGTGAGTGAGTGGATGAGTAAGGCTTAGAATATAGATACAACACATGAGATTGAATACTATTGCAGTGCACTACCAGTAGTACATGTACTACTGGTAGTGCACTGCAAGGGAACATGTAGAGTGAGTAGGTAGAAGCAGGGCCACTAAAATTATTTCTCGATGCCACCATTGAAGGATATGAAGAGCCCCCCCCCCCTCTTTTTTTGTATTATTCTATGTGAAGAATAATACAACCTTATATTTCTGTCTACAAATCTAATGTATAATGGCCAATCCATTTACTATATAGTTGTGCAAGTATGTTGGCCATTTAAACTAAAGGCCTATAATGCATTAATGCATTATGCCAATTAGTTGTCATAATGCATGAATACAGCTCTGACGAGTCACTCGCCATTCATGCTTTGTGTCGACCTACAGGGTTGATACACTCACTGATTGGTCGGCATGATGCTCCAATGAAGTACCGACTCACCAGCACTTCTTTGATGCATCATGACGACCAATGGACATGATGCACTAATGCTTGGACCTATCCCTTAAAGGCTCAGTGAGTGGGCGGTGTGTGTGTGGGGGGGGGGGAGGAGGGTGAGAGGGAGCGGCTCGTGTCTCTGACATTCTAACAATACACACCAGGGAGCGGTCATTATTCACCACGTCAGACACGGATCACCTCGGCAGCGTCTCAAGTTACACAGCCTGCGTTTCATCTCCCAACCCCCTCCCTCCCCTCACCCAATATTTCATCTCTTAACCCCCCTCCTCCCTGATCTCAACCCCGCCATATTAACCAATCAATGCTAATCAAGCAGTGGCGCCTTATCTCACGGCCTTATCAGTAGCCATACCTGTCGCTGCAGACTACAATGAAATAAATAACAACAGGTGACTTAACCCTTTAAGTTTTAAATAAAATCCATTAATACATTTGATTGCCCTGGTGTTTGAATGTATCCCTGCTGAGTCTACTACTGCTGGAATGCATCCATCGATCTATGGGGTTGATACCTCCCTGAAGGCTGGGCATGATGCACCTGGGCAGGGAGTTTAATGCATCATGCGGCCTTTAAATGGTTAATCGCCCAGATTGAGTCGCCCACGCAGTCCCCGCCTTCCATTTCCAAAATGAAAAATTATGATGACGCTGAGGCGCCTGAATCTTGGAGCCCGACCTGATCTACACCTGAACAAAGATTAACCCTTTACGTGTAGCCCATGGTTATTCTTCTGAATTACATTGGTGAACCGAAATGAGGAAACTGGTGTTCCATTACCTGCACCACAAATATTATTAGACAAAAATGGTATTTAGCTAAACTAATTTTACTAAAAATGCTGTAGGCTCGTAATAATATGCATCTATTGACGTTGCTGTTGTTGTTGATCTCCTTGATTCTTTAGATTTGTAGACAGAAATATAAGGTTGTATTATTCTTCACATAGAATGAAAGAGGGGGGGGGGGCTCTTCATATCCTTCAATGGTGGCATCGAGAAATAATTTTAGTGGTCCTACTTCTACCTACTCACTCTACATGTTCATCAGCTCTGCTTCTTCCATGAAGTATCCCTAAATGATAAAACAACACCTCAAGATACATGGGGGATGTGATTTAGGTGAGGTCCATCTCCAGGTGGTATGTCGTGGGGTTCTAACAAACAGGTGGCGTGTCCAGTTCTACCCCACAGGATTTACCCTTTAAAGGCCGCCAATACTGGAGGGTGTTGCTCCTATTGTAAAAGGAGCTGTGAGTATGTGCCCTCTTTTCTAAACAAGTCTTGCACTGCTTCACCAAAGTACTTGCACTCACCACATCAGTCTCAGAAGTCGCCTGCCTTGTTTAGAACAGAGAGAGCTGCACTATCAGGTACCTACTTATGTCACACACTCTATAGTGTATTATACTGACTGACTTCTCCCAACTAGGTACCTACTCAAAGGCGGCTTTTTAGCACCATACTTGAATGACCACTTGTGAGCAACAAAAGGGACAAGTTATATCTACATGAAAAGAAAGGACTGGAAACAAGGGCATTTTTAACCAGCTCTTCCTTTTACTATAGGAGCAACACCCTCCAGGAGTGCATCATGCCCATTGGTCGTCACGATACACGAACGAAGCGCTGCCGAGTCTACTCACCGGCACTTCATTGGTGGATCATTCAAGTTCTTGAACCATTGTCACTACAATGTTTTACTGGTGAATTACGCACCGGTAAAGCATTTTTCTTGCATCATACCAACGCTACAGGGATATACTCATCCTGTAGAATTAGGATGGTGCATGAATCCAGCCTTCAGGGGCGTAGGAAGCAATTTTTTTTATTGGGGGGCCCAGGGGTCTCGGCTGGGGGGGGGGGCTGCTATATTTTGTATATAGGGACAGGCCTACGCCCCTGGCCTTGGTAAGTTACTTGCCAAGGTGGCATTCACATATCATGACCACAAACACACAAGGTGCATTAAAACACGATGCAACCTTTAAATGGCCTTAACTTAAGATATTAAAATGGTGCCCTGCGGCAGGGGAGGGGATGTCGGCATGGAGGGGGTGAAGTTCCTGACACCTTGCTGTAAGATTGGGATTGGTCCGTGTGTTGGAGCTGTCAGAGGAGGTGTCAGCTCACGCCATGGAGGAGGGGGTGCATGGGGAGGACTCCACACCTTACACTATCTTACTGTAACCGTGAGGGTTGCACTGATCAATCACCCTCAGGGATATAATCATTTAAGGGACACACCTCATGGAATATCCCAGGAGAGAGTCCGTGGAATATCATATCTGCCTCCCTGCAACCATGAGTATAGCGGAATATATATTTTACCAATGAGATATCTCCCTTCATTCAGTGCAGATATTTAAAATGTATTACATAAGAGCTGGTACCCATCATGCTGGATGTTATCAGTGCATATCTTTACCAGTACAAGATCAAGCAATGTTTCCCCCTACTAACTCCCTGCAACCTAGGTATAGGACTGAAGTGAGCTGAATTTTTGATAAATCAAATAAATAGTTCAACCCATTCACTGCAGACTGTGTGATACTAGTAGCTGCTATCAGTGCTTATCTCGCCAGTACCAGCTTCAGCAATGGATGTGCCCAATGGACATTGCGGGAGAGGCCTATACATGCTGCCAACCCAGAAATGTTGGCATGTTGCTATCGACCTTTAAACTATTAAAGACAACCCAGAGCCTTAAAGGCAGACTATAGACTGTCAATACTTGTATTTTGGCTTCTTTGACTGACCTCCAAAAAGGTTTTGCCACAGTTGTGGGTCAATGACGAAGGTTTCTGACGGATGTAGGTCGACACATCCGGTGTAAGAGATGCGCGTGCATGCCCCCAGCTGTCAGGCTAGTTCATATGAGGATTAACTTGTCAAAACGTCAGGAGTGGGCGTCTGCTGAAGCCTGGAATGTGGTGTATTGTTATATTAACTGTTAGTTGGCGTAACGTCATAATTGACGTCACTGTGACGTATATGCTGCCGTGACGTCAGGACACCCAGTGTCAATGCTGCATTGACGTCAAATACGCCGTGACGTCACAGCGCCCAGCGACACTGCGACGTTGATGCGTTATGACATGTTGAGAAATGAGGCATCCTCATGTGGCCTTTTGAGAGGAAAGAGAAGACAAGAAAAGAGATAGTGTAGGGGAGTTGAATCGGTGAGATCAGAGGATTGGAAGGTGGTGGGTTAGAGAGTGGCGAGACGACGTATTAGGGATTATAAGAACAGGGTTTGAATAGGAGAGATCGCCAAGGCGCAAGGCTTGATAGGAAGGATTTTGTGTGTATTGATGGAGGGACCTCAGGGGGAGAGGAGAAAATTGGGTAAATTTAGGATTTAGTACGATGTCTAAATGCCGACCTGGTGAGTTACTCACCATAGTAGCATCGCAATTTAGGGTATTATGATTGAAAACCCAATGCAGTCCTTGGATGGTTTAACCCCCTCCCCCCAAGACAGCGTCCAGCGTCTTGTCCGTCCGTCATTGTAAGCGTCCGTCACGCGTCGCCCGCCGCCATTGAGGTAGCGTCCTCTGGTGGCACGTTCCGCAACCGTCAGACAATTGTCGTCTGCCCAGCCAATCTTTTCCCGCGCTCTGTAGAGGGCATTGCAATAAGGTCTTTGGGTGGCAGTTAGGGGCCTAGCATCCTGAGTAACCCTTTAAGGGCCGCGTCATGGCTCCAGGTTTTTGTTTCTTAGTCGCCAGGATGACCAACCGCCTCATCAGCACTGCATTGGGGCATCATGGTGGGCCTTTTGGAGTCTATCTATCGGAAAGGATTGGCATGAAGTATCAACACAGCTCCTGCGAGTTACTCACTAGGGCTACATTTATGCATAATGAATCTTATAGGAATGATGCACAAGTTAATGCACCATGTAGCCCTTGGGGGCCAGGGGCAGGGAGCTTGCACCAGGGTAATCATTATATTGGATCGGAGGGGGCGGGGGTAGGCGCATTCAGGGGTTACCCTGTGTCCTCTAAGAGGGAGAGGCCAATGTGAGTAGCACAAGAATAGGGGGTATGGACTAGGGGGTATGGTCCTGTCTTCTTGAGTGACCCCTTTCAACCATGGGCTAGAAAAGGGGGTCCAGGGGGCTTGGAGGGTACCATATATATAAACCTGCATAAAGTAATGTGGGGGAGGGGGCACAAGTTAGGTCCCTACACCCCTCTATGAGTAATCGAGAATGAGGCTACTGTAGTACCCATTAGGTGAGGGTCTAATGTGAGTAGTATAGAATAAGGCATATAGACCAGGCAGGATCAGACTGTGCCCTACAGCGGGGTGAGTATTATAGATTGCTGAAGCTGATACTGGCGAGATAATGACTTCCATAACAGAGTCTGCAGTAAATGCAGGGAATAATTAATCTGATTGGCCACAAAATCTACCCGCCTGAACCCTATAGAATAAGGCCAAGACACCCAAGGTATGGTTAGAATATTTTCAGGCGGAGAGGCTAAGGTCTGTGAGTAGTACAGAAAAGGACCTACCGACTAGGGCCTACAGTAGTTTAACGCCATTTCAACAGCTACAGTCATATCCATGGCGAGAACTTCATTACAAAATTCCACAAAGGAATGTGTCAGTGCCCCCACATTTGTGCACCACACACATCCGAGGGGATAGGAAAGAGGAAATATAGACCCTTTTGAGTGGGCTAGGGGTTAGGGTTAGAACGTCCTGCATGGAAATGGGCAGGGGCAGTGTCAGGTTGCGGCGGAGATTTACTCCCCGTCTCCCATTCTTTGTCTCTATAGAGCTACAGATCTGCCTATCTGGTTATTTTTATCTCTGTCTCACTGACTGTCAGTCACCGTATGTCTGTCGTCTCACTCTGTCTATATGTTTCTCTGTATGTCTGTCTGTCTCTCTTTCTCTCTGTCTATCTCTCTCTCTCTCTCTCTCTCTCTCTCTCTCTCTCTGTCTCTGTCTCTGTCTCTTTTTTTCTCTCTCTCTCTCTCACTCTGCCCTTCTATGTCTGTCTCTCTTTCTAAATCAGTTGCCCATAACTACCATTTTCTACAAGTTAGATAATAATATAGAAGTTGGATAATGACAGCGAGGGCTTAGGAAGCACAACCAGACAGACAGGAGGTTATAGTGAGAGTAGCAGCCCCCCCCCCTTCCCTACCCACCCATCCAGCAGTCTGTTTGATCAATACAATCCCTGTGGTCGTCCCGGTGATTATAGACCCTGAGACCTCCTCCAGGGGGCGTAGGGGTTGATTACCCCCAGCATATTGCTCCCCGGGACGGGCAAACACACCCCTCTCCCCTCCCCGCCCTGCCTGCCGCGCGGCAAGGTCTATCATTATTACGTAATGTATTAATCAATGGCCCCCCACTTCATATAACGGATGGTACATAATTGGTACAACTCAAAAGTCCCTATCTGCTGTCCCTTATGCTCCATTGGGTAACGTTGCTGAGTGACGGGGATCATTTTGGGTCCTCTACCCAACCGTCATACTCATCATACCCCCCCCCCCCACAATGACCCCCAATCTGTAGTGCCCCCCCCCCTAAAAGGGAGAGGATACCATACTATTGGATTTAAAGGAGGGCTAGCACGGCGAATTTCAACATTGGTACCGTCCAAAAGAACGTGCACAAATCCACGGGACCCAGCGAAAAATTTGCGACAACCTCATTGGTCGAGAGGTGGTCATGTGACTTGCTAACGCGGGTACGTCTTAACCGTCCCAGACACCTCGACCATCCAGTCCCTTTTTGGGAACGAGGGTGATTTGGACATGCACTTATGATGTTACCTTATTAGGAAATTATGTGTTCTGTCTGGCTTCCTGATTGGTCTATTTCAGCTGGTGCATATGGTTCAACAATACAGGCGAGAACTGCATGCCCCTTAACTACTCGTACTTGGAGCGTTTATTCTAGAACGGTCCTTATTTTGAGGCCCAGCGCTTACAAAGGCCACTACTGCTGATATCACTCAATGGCGACGTGATAGTCCCCGGTTTTTCACCATGGCAATAATTCCGGTACACGGGTCGTGACCTCGGCGCATGCGTACTTCCCATGACGTGCTAATAACATAGAGGCCGAGAGAGGGCGCCTTACGGTTCTGTGTTTTTACGACGTGCCAGAAAGTGGCATGGGAGCACTCCCGGTTGGATGCGCGGGGATGGATGCGCACTGGGGAGTCAGTGTCACTAAGTGTGTCTGTGTGCATGTGTGTGTGTGTGGGGGGGATGCATGCAGTATTCTACAGGTGTGTTGAAATACATTAAGTATGCATGAATGGATAGAGTCGGTGGGGGGAGGGGGTTCAAACCTAATTTTATGATGTAGATCAGGATGGCGCCGCTCCATTTGCTAGGCCAGGCGTGAAAGCTGATGGCATCAATAACGTAAATGATCGACCGGTATATCATCAAAACCACCACTTAACTCTTATAATACAGGGCTCTTTGTGGTACTCAATGGTCGGCATGATGCATGAACCCTGGTGAGTAACTCGCCAGGGCTTCATTCATGCATCATGCCGACCCTAAAAGTTTGATTCGGGGATTAGAAGTCGATTTGATGCACAGCGTTTTAAATTACCCCATTTTTTATACATGGACATAGCACAGGTGAGTAGCTCCAGTGGCGGATCCAGGATTTTGAAAAGGAGGGGGCGCATCCCCTGATTTTTGGCAAATTTTGGGGTTGAAAATATGCAACTAAACTCTTAAGGACTGGCAAAAAGGGGGGGGGGCGCCCCTTTCTAAATCCGCCACTGAACTCACCAGAAGCTCATGCATCATTATAGAGAGGGCTGATAGCCACAAAGAGTCTTCATGATACAGCAATGCAGTGCTGGTGAGTGGAACCACCAACACCGCATTAGTGCATCATGCCGACCAGGGAACATGAACCTGGAGGCGCCATGCAACCCTGAAAGAGTTAAATATATCGACAACCTGGGAGGCCTACAGTGCCTACTAACCTCCTATCAGTCATCCTCCCCTCCTACCACCCCTCCCTCAATGATCCTCTAATGCTCTATTAAAAGTAAGGGAAGTCAGTAAAAACTACTCCCTGTGCTACAGCTTGAAAGGATCCATGCCATATTCATAACGCCTCCTCTCCATCGCCAGGGTGGTATAGATCCTGGTCATTATTTCATAATTCTTCCCTCGGGGGAACCACCCCTCCGCAGTATTGTCAATTCTCACGGATTCGGGCAAGATTTAGCCATACTCCAATATGAATTGGAATATGGCTTAATACTTTGGATCGAGTAATATATTTATCAGAGGCCTCGGAAGCAAACTGTTATTGGGGGTTGGGTTTATATAGGCTATATGCGGGGCCATGGCATTAGGCAAAAAATACAAGTCCTCTGTTACCTGCAAATTGCCCCCAAAACCTTTTTCTTTTATTTTGTATAAAAATATGTGGGCAGACATGGTCAGATTCTTTGATTTTATGGTTTTTTGTTTTGTATCATGCAATGGTGAGTTAAGAATAAACTTTGGCCAGACTCGTGAGAATTGACACATGATCCATGAACATGAGCTAAAAGTTGTACCGAGGCGGCAAACTCCATAACAAGGTATATATATATATATATATATATATATATATATATATATATATATATATATATATATATATATATATATATATATATATGGACCTGTCGCCATCCTGGTGCGTGGGATAAAAGGACTCCATATATGTACATTCAGGGCAGGGTAGTGCTTTAGTTCACAATTAGTCCATAATTATTTTGCATGTCTGCAGCCCTGGGGAGCAAAACACCAGATTTGTAATTTATATGAGTTCAATTCACCATTACAAAGGATCATCATGATGCAACAATGCAGCAGGCAATGCAGTTATGCATCATGGCAGCACATGACCTTGCATCCTTGATGTATCATGATGCCCTAATAGTGTTAATGCTATGGCGCCAGGATGACCATAGTACCAGAGTATGTGAGGATGATGGCAGGGCGTTATTAGCTATATAGTACATGTATCATCAATTTGTGTGTGTCGAGGGGGGGGGGGAGGGGGTTGGTTAGTGGGGACCTCGCACCAACCAAGGTCAGATGAAATATTCAACAGTCGTTTAACTACTGGCCGCACACGTCGCACTCCAGCCATGCCACTCTAACATCAGGTCCACTGGGGGGGGGAGGGGTGAAGGGTGGATAGTATCTATAGAGCTCAGTATTAAGGTCCGCCATTGCTTGATATGGGACCTGGCGAGATAAGCACTGATAACAGCCCATGGTGGGTACCGGGTAATGTACCCAAAAGATTCTACAGTGAATGGAGGGAGGCATCTCATTGGTTGAAAATGTATCCCATGGCTGCCCTATAGGATTGACCCAGGTTGCATTATTGACCAATCAGATAAGTCCCTGTATTCACTGCAGAATATTTTGGGTACATTATGTAATACCTGGTACCCATCATGATGGTTGTTGTCAGAGCTTATCTCGCCCAGTGCCGGATCAAGCAATGGTCGACCCACTTGGCCTCGGTACTAAGCCCTATAGGGCTCTGTATGGAGGCCTAGTGGAACAGCTATTGCTTGATCCGGCACCTGGCGAGATAAGCACTGATAAGAACCAGCATGATGGGTACCATGTGTTACATAATATACCAAAAGAATTCTGCAGTGAACACAGAGAATTATCTGATTGGTTAATAATGCATCCCGGCTCAACCTTATAGGGACTTAGCAGGTTTAATTATTAGCCAATGAGAGAACCCCAATCTATTCACTGCGGTCCTTCGGGGGCCAACTGGTACCCATCTGGTAGGTGTTATCAGTAGAACTCGCTGGTAATAAGCTCCAGTAATGGCCGCGCCCATGTGACAACCTGCTTACTCGGAATAGGAGGGTACCACGGTGAGGGTAAAGGGGTGTCGGAAGTACCATGACTTTGTAGGGGCGTGGCTTCCCTTGCCGACTTAAAAGCATCTATATCTCTTCTTCCCTATCCCTTTGGATGTGTGTGGTGCACATATATGCGTGGGCACTGACACATTCCTCTGTGAAATTGTGTAATGTAGTTTTCTCGCCATGAATATGACCTTAGCTTTCAAATGGTGTAAAACATCTACTACGTACTCTCTCACTCACTATTTAGGAGCCAAAGCGGGTCAGGCTCCAGGCTTTTTTCCTGCTATTTTAGATGAATTTGTGAGTAAATCACCAGAATTTGTGAGTAAAGTTCACCATAAAGGTTTACATTGCTTTTCAAATGGGGGAGGGGGGGGGTTATGCATCAAAATAAAGAAAACACAATAGAAAATATATATGCGGATAGCAAGTAGGCAGCGTGAAGGTCGTGGAAAAAAGTTTTTTTTTCTAAGTTGCACCAAAATGATCCAAAATACCTTTTCTAATCATTTCTATTCAAATCTAAGGAAAACACCAGGGTCGACCCTGTTTACCGAGGTAATATTAAACGCACCACCTTTTGACCTAACTGAGAGAAATTCAATGAAAAAAGTAGTGCGAAACTGTAGTGCGGAATGGTATAAAGCAATCAGTGAACTAACCACTACGACTGTCTGATCCCTCCGCCTTCCACTTACCCTCTACCACATAGTGCCCCTAGACACGCGCCCATAGAACTGACACTTTAAGGGCCGCTGATGCAGGAGTGCATCATGCCCATTGGTCAGCGTGATGCCCCAATGAAGTGCTGGCGAGTCTGCTCGCCAGCACTTCATTGGTGCATCATGCCGATCCTCCGGGGGAGTATCAGCCTCGTGAGATCGGCATGATGCATGAATACAGCGCTGTATCATGACAACCAGGCATGATGCATTAATGCACTATATCGGCCTTTAAATGGTAAGACACAGAACAGACACATTTGGACTAATGCACCTTGTATTGTACCGTCCCACCGCCAGGCGGCGCCACCCCTAATGTCCGCCATTGTTGTCAACAAGGTTGATCAGGGGTGGATACCGACCTCACAATACACCAACGGGATCACACCCCGACCGCACCCTATCCACAAACTCATATAGGGGTTAACCCTCCACAGGTAGCATAGTCTTATGCCGAATGGACTTTTGATTCAAAACTTAAATTCTGGTGAGCATTCCGACCATTTTTAGTTAAAACGTATGAGTATATCCAGTGGCGGCTCCAGCATCTTTAACAGGGGGGACGAGCCCCTCTTACATATCCCCTGGTTTTGAGGTTAAAGGGAGGGGGTGCCTCCCTCTGCCACTGGTATCTCTGATGTACTAGCAGTATGTATTAATGCAGCTGGACGACCTTATATATGGAAATGACAAACTTCCAAAGGGTCGGCATGATGCATGAATGCAGCTGTAGAAAGGTCACCAGGACTGCATTCAAGCATCATGCCGGGGTCATAGGGTCATCATGATGCTCCAATGAAGTGCATCATGCCAGGAATATGTAAAATGCCCTGCAGCACTCTACTGCCCTGACCCTTCATGACCTGACCTGATCTTGGTCAATGCATCATCTTAGTCAATGCATCATGACCACTGATCGCCATGATGCTTTGATGCAGCCCTAGTGAGTAACTCGCCAGGGCTACATTCATGCATCATGCCGACGCTACGTGGTTGAAACACCTCCTGAGGATTGACTTGAAACACCAACAAAGTGAAGGCGAGGAAACTCGTCGGCACCTCATTGGTATCTCATGCCAACCAGTAGCCAGCCATCATGCCGTAATGAGGTATTCGCCCCATAAGGGGTTAAATTGACCCTCTGTGCTTTGTCGGCGACCACAGCACACAATACCCCTGTTGTCCTCCAGGCGGCCTCCTCCAGGGCGGAGATTGGCTCTGTTTGGCCGTGGAGGCCGTGCACTTAGATTGGTCAACAACACAGGAGGCGGGACGTGCGGCTGTCGTGCACTGGACGAACTGGAGACTACTGTCTATCGGGATATACACTGTCTGTCATAGCATGGCATGTTGTGGACCATGTAGGGGGAGGGGGTGGTGGGAACATGTTGCACCCCTTTTGACCCCCCCCCCTTCCATCAAAAAGAAAAGGTCAACATAAAGGGCGAAGTAGAAATAGGTCAAAACTGGCCGACCCGCCCTCATCTGAAACTGATTTCATTGCTTCTGAAAGTCATGTCTGATTTAGTTTTCTTGCCATGAATATGACCTTAGCTTTTGAAATGGCATAAAAGAACCATGGCTTACTCTCAAGCTGGTGGTGGACGAGGTATAGGTGACTGTGGGCGGGGGTGAAGAGGGTGTCAGAGCGGACATATTCTGTTCCATGTGGTCCATTATCAGATAGATGCCACTGATTGTCTCCCAGTGTTACCTTGACTTTTACTGGTTACTGACATCCATTGTGATATAGAAAGGTCAATAAATAGTTAGGGGCTTTCTGCTCTTAATTTTTAATCCTGCAAATGAGTATGTCACACAAATCCGGACGATTTCGATTCAAATTGTCCAATCTGATGTAATAGATTTCTATATCATGACAGGCACTGAATATTGACTTGTTTGATCAACGTTTCATATGTCTTCTTCTTTTGAAGAATGTATAAGAGAAGAAGACACATGGGTTAAATGGTGATGTACAAAACATGAAAAACAGAAAGATCCGACAGATAGAAGCAGTTTAAAATAAATAGATAAATAAAAACACCTACAGGGGTAGACACTAACATTTGGGACCTTTGGCCACCCGGGCCAGCCCTATAGTATAGAGCAATGTATTTTCAAATATCCTACTGGCCAAATGGCCAATTTCAATGGAAATTTAGAAATAATCACTGGCCCGCAACCAAAAGTACTGGCCATTGGTCACCGGGCCAGTGTTAATGTCTACCCCTGACCTACAAGTTATAACGAATAGAACACCTTAATTTACTCATTTATTGAGGAAGTAGTGCTACTTGGAATTTAATTTGGCGCCCTAGTTTCTCCTCAGAGTGATGCCCTTTGGGAAGTTAGTTCCTAACTATGGTCCTATTGAGGGCTGTACGTCAGGGCTAGAGAAGGCCACTCACTGAGTGCCCTTTTGAAGATGGAAACCCAACACACAACACGGGCCTGGGACAAAGTCCGTTATCCTAACATGAAGGACTACATTGACATGGAACTGACTTACATGAAAACACGTGCTTAAGGTGCTTCTTGCACCTAATACACCACTCTTCTTGGACCTTTAAGGGTTGTTACTGCATTGGTACATTATGGCATTCTGGTCGTCATGATGCACATGAAGTCTGCTTGCCAGCACTTCATTGGTGCATCATGTATAGCCTATGAAATTACATCAACCTTGTAGGGTTGACATGATGCATACATGCAGGCCTAGTGAGTTACCCGCCAGTGGGTATCATGCATTCATGCATATATATGGCCCTGAAAGAGCTACGCCCCTGGGGTCCCTACTCCTCTTCTAACAGTATTAACCCTTTATCGGCCACATTGTGCTCTAACCTACCATGTCCCTGTGTCCTTATATGCATGACTCCTTGACGCATCATGAATAGTAGTAATCGTGTATCATGCCAAATAAATGATACACCCCCAAAGAAAATCAGCATGATGCACCAATACATGCAGTGCTTATGAGTCATGGGGCATCATGACCACAGAGGTACATGAACCTGGAGGCATCATGCTGCCCTTACAGACCCCTCTATACTCCTTACCCTACATACAACCCCCACCTGATGCCATTAACCTTTGACCCCAGGTACAGAATGGAAACGAGGCTGTATTGTCACCACGTGTTGTGTTTATACGTGACGATCACAGCGCCCTAACTCCCCCAGCGGCGGCACAGGGTACTATACTAGGAAGCAGGGCGGGGCCAGAGAGAGAGAGAGAGACAGAGAGGCATGAGCCCTTTATGGGGCCTGTAGGCATTTAATGTTCATTATCCGTTTGAAGTCATGATGCATGCATGTAGCACTGGTGAATAACTCGCCACCTCTCCATATTGACCACAGAAGGTTGCTAACCTTACAAAAGATCGGCATGATGCACCAACTGAGTGCTGGCGAATTACTCGCTTATAACCCTGCATTGATGGATCACGATGACAAATTAATGTGAAGACTTGTGGTATAATGCTGTAGATAAGGGGCTAGTAGGTGCACCAGGCCAGGGGTGGGACCACCAGGGAAAGGGGTGTACAAGGGCATCCAAGGTCATCACCTGGAGGAGAGCCCTCCTCCAGCAGGGGACAATGCCCCACTTAGACACTGCTGCGTCTCGTTGGCGTCCCTCTGGCGTCCCTCCATATAACCTCATATTAAGGGCATTCTCCAATTAACCCCTTGAGTACTGCATTGTACATTAATGCACTAACCCTTTTAATACTAGGACGCATGGATGCAGTCACCAGAGCTATATTCATATATCATGCCAACCCTACGGTATTGATACACTCCCGGAGGATCGGCATGATGCACCAATGCAGTGCTGGCGAGCAGCCTCGCCAGCACTGCATTGATGCATCATGACGACCAATGAACCCAAACCCGGAGGCACCATACGGCCTTTCAGGGACTAAGGCCATTCTCCTGGTGGGAGTCCATTGTTAACATCATGGCGGGAATATGATGGTGGAAATTGTGAAATTAGTGCACGGTGATGGGGCCTGAACATGCTTTTAGCACACCGTGAGGGTTCAATGGTGGAGGGTGTGCAGGGGGCGGGAGGGAGGAGGGTCAGGGCTGGGGGAGGAGGGGCAGGGAGGACGGACAGTCTGTACTGAGTTATTGAAGGTGTGGCCAGGACAGTGGGAGGCCAAGACTGCTGTTATATTATTTTTTTAGTGAGGGGTCCAAGAGAGGTCTCTCTTGATTTGGGTTGATAAAAGACGCCATTTGCAGCGTCCGCACGTGACAAATCCCTCACTTAGTGATTTACGCGCCATCTAACTTTTTGCCATCCCTCACAGATGTCCCCGTTTGTCACATACATAGCCCCCAGAGGGGAGTTTCCTGGTATAGCTCATTCTAACTTCACATGTATAGAGACTTATATCAGGAACCGAATCGTGATTGAGGGCTCCACGCCATGCCCTTAAATGGCCAACTTAAGCATGATTCGAAAAGAAAAATAAATCGTCATCATGACTTTTTGGTGGGTTTGAGTTGAGGCTGAGACCCCATTTTCCTTCACTGGTATATTGGGTCAAATCTGAGAGGTAACATTTTGGAACCCTCAGGCAAAGGGAAGCTTCCATAAAGTGTGTGTGTACCAAGTCTTTTTTTTTCTTATATCATTTTACTTTATCTTATTTATCTATTTTGTACTGGGGGGGGGGGTGCACACATAACTAAAAGTGCCTGTACCTTTCTTGACGTTGCCACCTTGCTTCGCGATGACATTATCAGAGAAATACAGTTCCAGTTGAGGTAACGTTTGCCCACATGTACTCATTATTTCACAACTTCATTAAAGTAGGGCATAATAACATGGTACCTTGAAAATTCCAAGGTCATATTCTGAAGTGAAACTATAATATATCGATTGTCATCTCACTCTGCATGTTTACAGGTAATAAAAACGGACTGAAGGGGTCGTGTGTATCTGTGTGTATTGGTGGATGGCAGGCGGCAGGCGGCCTTTGTACAGGGCGAGGTGCTTGGCTGTGTGGAGGGGGCAAATTTTCCAATACCCTAGTGCTTTCTGATCCCCTTTCCCCCGCACACAACATCCCACAGGATAAAACATCACCCCCTCCCTCCTCCCTCCTGAATCAATGACCGACGCCTCATTGTATCCTCCCGGCGTCCCCTGCGGCCACTGGTGACGTCATAATGCCCGACTTCCGATTGCCACCACGGTACTTCCGGTGCTACAAATACAGGTTCACAAGTCACCTCGGACGCCGTCAGGGCGTCTTGTGTCGCGTTAGGTCGCCATTCGACGCGGTGCACTGTGGGTATTATAAGTCAGTGGCGCGCGGTGGGTGATGGGTAATCCCACCTCCTAACGGCAGAGATCGATACGAGGTCTGGTGGAGGATTGGGGTTTAGTGAGGTGGAAAGTAGCCTTGATGTTGTGGACACTATGGCCGCTCATAGTCACAGGTCCTGACGTCTTTTGAATTCAGTCCCAACAGCAGCTACCGGTCAAATATAATAAGTAACAAATCTTATGGGGGGGGGGGGGTATCCAACCCCCTCCCTAGTTTTTGCCCCCTCACCCCAAAAAGGACTACTAATGTTTTGGTGTGAAGTACACATTCCTTGGGTGTAAATGGAGAACGGTGTCGATCTTCGACGTTGGCTGCATTGGCATAACTCTTATTGCATTGGTCGTCATGATGTATGAATGCAGCCCTGGTCACCAACTCCAGCTGGTCACTGAATAACATCTTAACGACTAAACATCCTTAAATCATGGTGAGACTCACTATGAGGTGGACAAAAATGCATTCACTCATAGCATTAGTAGTTCTAGTAGTACTGGTGCGACTGCTCTATCAGATCCTATATTATACAGAGTGGTGCTCTGCGATACCTTACTGCGGCACACTACGATTTGTATAATAAAATCTCAAGGCACTGAGCTACTTTATATTGCTTTAAAGGAACCTCCAGGGCTTCAGTCATGCATCATGAAGATTACAGTAAATATGGGTTAAAGATTGACCTGGAGGGTCTTGCCAAAAGAAGACGAGGAAGAACCTCTGTAAATTTTGTCAGAGAGCACTTAGGAAAATATGTATGGCCTACACGTTTTCATAGTGTTGACAAAAAAAAATACAGTAAAATGTATGGAATAGTCTTTTTGAGAAGTGAAAAAACGTGCACCCTTCATCTAAACGTTTATCCAAACAATCTTTTAGCAACACCAAAACGTGCACGTTTTCTTTTTGGGTTCACGTTTCCTTTCTGGCAAGACCCTCCAGGTGAAGATGTAGTGAGTGGCGTGTGGTCAGTTTAACCCTCAGGTTGTTGGCAGGACCGAGTGATCAGCCCCCACACACAGTAACAGATTAACCCTACATCACGCATACCTCCCCTACTCCTACCGTAAATCCTCGCGTATAGGACGCGTCTTATACACTAAAACTACCCCAGGGGCGCCCTATAGGATGGTCAGAAGTTGTGGGTGCGTCCTATATGCGAGGATTTACTATTATAGAATTACCAAAAAACAACCCCAGATATGCCTTAAAGCATTTCCTTGAACTCTGGGTGTGTCCTATATGCGAGGGGTGTCCTATACGGGAGGATTTACGGTACTACTCATTTAACCCTTAAAGGACATCATGGTGTTTTAATGCTTTATAGCATCTGGTCGACATGGCCAATTCTATAATTTGGTAGGTTCGGCTATTAAAGGGCGTAGGAAAGGGGACCCTGCCCCATCCCCGCCCTGGTACTGGTAGTAACTAGTTGCTGGTTTGTCATTATATACACCCTAGGTCATACATGTGAGGAGCCTCCCCTCAGGAGACGGTGGTGGTGGCTGATGCAGGAAAAAAATATACTCAGGAAAAAAATCTAAAAATTACAAAAAAAAAGACCAGGATAAGAATTATTAGAATGTAGAAATAAATCAGGAAATATCTTTAACTTGAAAAAAAACAGCCAATTTAGCAAAGAAATGACTTCTATATAATTGTAAGTAGCTAAAATAATAACCCAGGGGTTAATGGTAGGGAGCCCCAATTGAACGCTTATCTTATCTCTTATCTGCCATATGCTCAAAACTCTTCATGTGCGGATGTGTGTCTTTTGGGGCGGGGAGATGAGCTGTGTAAATTGTAAGCTATCATCTAAATCTGGACCTGAAATAGTTCCGCCGCAACCCATTTTACCCCAAAACTTAATGGTGAAGCTCGTCCTGACCAAGGGTGCTCAGTATCTGTAGTTCTCTATATAGAAACTGGCCTGCAACGGTTAATACATCAGCCTAAGACATGATTTCAGCACTCCAAACGGCAATCTACGGGACAAGAAAATATAGATTAAGGAGGTATACTATTCACAATTTTGAGACATATTCCATGAGAAGAAAGGAAACCGTTCTTTGGTCAAAATTTGGCCAAACTCATCCTAATTCATTTCCCTTCTTCTCATGGCTGTGCATGTTTGAATCATCCTTATCAGTATACCTATACCTTGGCACAGCGTGATAATCTGATAAGAAGAGGGTGAACATTGGAACCAAAGACGTGTAGATAACGCTCTCATGGCCTCACACATCCAACCCCTCCCAGGTCAGCCAAAGCCTTTTCATGCGAACTCAGCTACTTTTGGCGTCTAACGAGTTCTTATGAGGGAAGACGCACCGGTAGCCAAATTGAGACACGCAATCTACAAAAAGACCTTAATTGTTGAGCCTTCTCCCTCCTACCCTTCCTCCATCCCCCTGTGGTGGCTTCCTCGTGGGACTGAGGCTATATGGTGTGTGTGTGGGGTCTTGGATGTAGAGGAAGAGTACCTTTGTCCAAATAGAAAACAGGTATATCATTATTAGAATACGTGTAGATTGCCTGAGTTCGTCTGACAAGTATATATACTGCTCACACATGGAGTTCCATTCACAAAATATAGTTCAGAAGCTCGTGCTCTCCAAAGATTTTCTATGTTTTGCATCTCTGTGAACTAACTATATACTTGGGTAATTGCAAATAAAAAAAAACGAAGAATTCGCAATAGAAAATAGAGATTGAATATACCGTGTACATTTGATGGAATAGACAACAATGCAAAGCTAGAATCAGTGGCAGATTTAGACAGGTGCGGAGTGTGGGCTGTGTTTAGGAGTCCATTCACCAAATCACATCTTTGCTAATAAATAAAAAAAAAATGAGTAAAGAAAATATAGGTTTTGGGCCACACCCTCTCCTTTTCCAAATCCTGGATCCGCCATTGACAATAGCCAACTCTTACCACTCTAATAGTGACTGTAAATCTTACATCTCTGGTGCTGTATTCCCAGGAGGGTGTTGCTCCTATAGTAAAAGGAAGAGCTGGCTAAAAATGCCCTTGTTTCCAGTCCTTTCTTTTCATGTAGCTATGACTTGTCCCTTTTGTTGCTCACAAGTGGACATTCAAGTATGGTGCTCGAAAAGGGGGATTTGAGTAGGTACCTAGTTGGGAGAAGTCAGTCAGTATAATATACTACAGAGTGTGTGACATGAGTAGGTACCTGATAGTGCAGCTCTCTGTTTTAAACAAGGCAGGTGACTTTTCAGACTAATGTGGTGAGTGCAAGTTGAATGGTGAAGCAGAGCGTAAATTCTTTTGAAAAGAGGGTACCTACTGACAGCTCTTTTTACCATAGGAGCAACATGCTCCAGAGGCCTTACATGCTGCTGAGTATATTCCCCGTGAAGCAGGCAGTTCATTGTAGGGGTTCACTTAGCCTCAGATCTCAGTGTTGAAGTACTTGTTAGGCTGTGTTGTGACTACTGGTTTGGGGTGGAGAAGTGTTAATTATGTATGTAACAACTATAGAAAACCAAAACAAATGTTCGGAAGGACTTCTGAAGCAACATGAGATTCTTACAAATCCATTGGGACAGCTCGTCCTAAATCCAAGAACCATGAGCTCTTTAAACCTATAAGGGCCGTTGATGCATTAATGCATCAGGCCCATTGGTCGTCATGATGCACCAATGAAGTGCTAGCGAGACTGCTCACCAGCACTTCATTGGTGCATCATGCTGACCCTCCGAGGTTGATGAATATACTCCCATAGGGTCATTTTGATGCTCCAATGAAGTGCTGGCGAGCAGTCTCACCAGCACTTCATTGGTGCATCATGACGACCAATGGGCCTGATGCACTAATGCATCAGCGGCCCTTCAAGGGTTAAGAATGGCATGATGCATAAACCCTATAGCGAGTTACATGCCAAGACATATTCATGCAATATGACGACCATGCTATCCTTTATTGATAAGTGATCCTTTTTCTATATTAGTAGTAGTTACAATCATAGCCGAGGATCCAAAAGATGATATGATCAGATGTTAACGCATAAATGCAAAACAGCACTTATTCTTAATTTCACGAAGAATAGGTAAAGGACATTATGTACCAAACACGACATTTCCCATAAAGGGTTAATAATTACCTATTTATCATTTATTAACTAATATGAGTACAGAGACCCACCTTGTTATCTTTGTTTCTTACCCTCCCATTCCTGATTATGCTTAACCCTTTAAGTGCTCCTTGACTCCTTTGGTTTGAGGCTTTCATGTCGTCATGATGCACCAATGACGTGCTGATGAGTCAACTCACCAGTACTGCATTTGTGCAGCATGCCAACCCTTTGGAAATGCATCAACCCTGTATGGTCAGCATGATGCATACATACAGCCATGGCGAGTTATTCACCAGGGCTCAGTTTTCATGCATCATGATGACAAATTGGTAGTATAAAACCATCAAAGGGTTAGATGGTTCTTGGCTCTGCCCTGCTAATTAGCCAGTCACGTGACCAGCGGTCAGGTCATGTGGTCAGCCGTAAGTGGGTTAGGGTGTTCATAAGTCAGATCGAGGCTGCGTCCCCCGGTGGTGTCCATCTGGTCGGTTTGCCATGACCTTGGCAGCGCTCCAACGACCTTGACGCCATTTTGGAGGTTATAAGTAGCATGCCAGGTGATCATAACTTGGATGGGGCAGGTCAGAATGTGAATAAATGAGTTCAAGATTGCTCTACATTTGGAGAATGCAAAATTGATAGCAAAATATTAATGAAAAATAGGACAAACAGGAAGGTAAATCCAGTGTCCCCAACATCCATGCTTCTATGATTGTTGTTTGATTTTTTTTTTTATCTTTAGCATGAAATGAACACTTATCGCTATTTACAAAGTTATTTTTAGGGGGCAATAGATCGGCTACAAGTGGAATTTGCATGTTTAACTGAATAATAAAGTTTTTTTTTTATTTTGTATAGAAATGTATGGGCAGACATGTTGGATTCTATGATTTTACAGTAGAATTATGGAAAACACAAGAAATGTGAAGCACATGTAAAAGATCTGAATGACTGTTATGAACTGTATACCAAAAGATAAGCTCCACAGAAAATTGATAAAAAAAAAAATGAAAATTACGGGAAAAATGCCTAAAATTTGCCAAAAAATGTCAAAAAGTCACAAAATAAAAAAATTAAAAAATTCCAGGATCAGCCCTACTTGCTAGGGTCGGTCGAGTAACTGGAAACAAACCTTTTTTAGGCCTTATCTAATTACTGTCTGAACCCATGTTACTCGTTTGGACCTTTTTTCATAGCTTCATCAAGTATATGTATATAGTAGCCATACGTCGGATGTTGCCTCCCTTTCTCTGGTAATTGCCTGAGATACTTCTTTTTATTGCCATGTGAACCCACAATGTAATGTTTTACCATTGATCCGTACATTAGGAGTGCAGGCATCCACATGTGATGTACAGATTACATCTAAAACAATGCCCTTGGACCACCACAAAAAAACACACGAGAGAATCTTCCAATGACGCCCCATTACAAAGCGCTGCACTTTGTCTCAAACCATTTAGCGGCCGCAGAGCGATTAAATAAAAGCCTCATGATGCATCGCCAGGGCTGCATTCATGCATCATGCTGACCATGATACAGTTCAAGAGGATTGGCATGATGCTCCAATGATGTGTCAGTGAGCAGCTTCTCCAGCACTGCATTGGTGCATCATGACGACAAAGGTACATGAAACTGGAGGCATCATGTGCCCCCCCCCTGAAGGGTAAACTTAAATATGCCAAAGAGAAGCTCAAGGTGGAGCAGCTCACTTTGATGTATCGTGCTTAAAATACTCACTGGGTGAGAGCCATGGGTGAATTTGGCACAACTTCTTTCGCCTCTGAGTTAGGGGGAAGGTAAGAGGTGGGAGGGAGGGGGGGGGGTACAAGGTGGGTCGTCTCTGCACGCTGCCATGCAGGGACGTAATTTAACAATTATTGATGACAATAACGTACAATGGACTCACAAGGGGAAAACAAGAAAGGTGTGGTCTGGGTGACATGGTCTGGAATCTAGGGTAGGTAGGTTACATTTGTCTCACTTTTTTTTCTTACAAGAAAAATGTTTATGTTTACCTAAATTTCCCTTAAAGTTGTTGAAATGACGATGACACTCTTTTTTTCTTTTTTTTTTTTTTAAATCTTTCTGAGAAAGGTATTTTATTTCCATCAAAAACGTGGATACATACAATTCAGAGCAAACGTGTTCCAGTTCATACATACTCAGGTGCAAACACTGAGACGCCATATGTCATGTTACGATTTACAAACATTCATTATAATATGGGATAGGAAATAATCTAGTTTTCTTATAGGCTAGGTTGTGTCGTACATTCGAAATCGCATTATACTCAAATATGGAACATGACTTCAATTGATTATTAGTAATTCTTAGGCGTTTAAAACAATTAGTACGTCCTCTACATGTGTCCACTCAGTGGTAAAATACGCCATTTTCTTTAGATGGAAGCCCACATGATCGTAGAGTCAGTAACGATCATAGGGCATTTTTCAAACAGCGAGGATGATTTTCTTTATTTACAATGACTACAATTAGCATTTTGTAGATGGATTGATTTACTTGTTCAGGTAATCTCCAAGTTGTACCATTATTTTGAGATATAAATAGTACAAGAGCTAGACATTTCTACAAGCCATATGGCCCAACTTTTAGGAGAGTTTAGGAACTGCCAGTGTTTACTTGAATGATGCCAACTTTAATAAATTATGATGGCACATAAACATCATTTTACCACAAACAATACCAAAACAAAATCCACAATTATTTCTCATCAGGCCTAAAAAAAAGGTTTGTTTCCAGTTACCCGACTGACCCTAGCAAAACAAGGATGAGCCTGGACATTTTTTTAATTTTATTTTGTGAATTTTTAACATTTTTTGACAATTTTTAGGCATTTTTCCAGTGATTTTCATATTTTTTCATCAGCTTATCTAGGTCTTTATCTATTGGTATACAGTTCATAACATTCATTCATATTTTTTACATGAGCTTCACATTCCTTGTTTTTTTTTCATAACTCTACTGTAAAATCATAGAATCCAACATGTCTGCCCATACATTTCTATACAAATTCATAAAAAAAAATCCATCCTACTGACCCTAGATATTTGAGGCATGTAACTGGAAACACAACTTTATTTTTTTTGGCCTCAGTCAGAAACTGAAGGCACAAGGCAAAGTACAGCAATATTCTGTGTTAAACACACATTTTACCCTTTAAAGACCGCTAATTCATAAATGCATCATGCCCATGGGTTTTCATGATGCATGAATGCAGCCCTGGTGAGCTACTCACCAGGGCTGCATTCATGCATCATGGCGACCAATTAGGCATCATGTATGAATACATTAGCAAACCATAGAGATTAATACAAGTGATATATGCTAGAATCGTGATATTGGAATAGCTTTAGGTCTATGGTATAGCATGCATACTGTTTAACAAGCAATACATTTGTCTATATTTCTGATTTTAATACAATCTACTATCAAAGCTACAGTCATCTTCATTTAGGATATAAGTGAAATAAATAAAATAGCCTTCAGTTAACAATAGCAATGCGACCATTCAGATATACATGCTTTCATTTACAACTGGTCCGTTAGTATAGTTACATATCTGAGTAACATATTTCACATCTCATTTACAGGCCTTATTTCATGAATTAGTAAACACAATAGACATACCACAAACACAAAGTGGATCCCAACTGTTTCAGTTGGACACATGAAATTATATAAGTGAAAAGGACACTACATACATGCATAACACTAACACACTACAAGGAATGCTAGAAGCCTATATCCTTCTCTCAAGGACAACAAAAAAAGAAAGGATATCAGAATAATGATCACCAAAATAGATTACTTTGTGTAAAAAGCCTAACGAAAATAGAACATGTGCATTCAAACATTTTGGTCAGAGAAGAAACCAGCATTTAACCCGTAACCCTTTGAGGGCCGCTGATGCATTAATGCATCATGCCCATTGGTCGTCATGATGCACCAATGACATGCTGGTGAGACTGCTCCCCAGTACTTCATTGGTGCATCATGACGACCAATGGGCATGATGCATTAATGCATCAGCCGCCTTTAAAGGGTTAATTGCAACATAGTGCATTAATGTACTACATAATGTCATGTTTTGTATCATGACTAAACTTGAGCATAGTGTATTAATCCACCATGTGGTCCTCATATTATCAGGTTATATTTCGGTGTAAAGGCAAAAGAATGGCAACTGAGCTATCACAAAACTCCAGGACACTCTGGGAGTTTTAAGGATAATAAGGCAAGGGCATTGGTAACAGTAATATAGAAATATCTCAATGAAACTTAATAACACTTGTAATATTATTACCCTGCTGACGCTGATGATAATCTTAAATTGTCTACCTTATTACCCATAGGTCGCTGTTTATAGACCAAGTGCGGCTTACAAGTTCGGCCTAAACCAGGGATGCGGCTTATAGACAGGGCTTTAGCGCTATAAACCAGGACTCAATTAGTAAGTGTGGCTTATGGCTCTTTCCAAAGGTGGGATGCGGCTTATATCCACGATTTTATGCACAGCCAAAAATATTTTTCTTGAAATCTTAAATAATCTTACCTGATGGACAAAACTACCAGTTCTAAGATTTTTTATTTTCTTAAAACTGGTAGTTTTGTCCGTCACACAAGATAATTTATCTTATTTTATTAAATCAAGAAAAATATTTTTAGCCGTGTGGTACAAACTTTTACTTTCTATCAATTCCTGGACTAGCTCATGAATATCGACTTACAGTTTAAACGCGTCCTTGCTCAGAGAGGGTCAGTTCTATTCATTATTCAATGCCGACAAATTGTTGTTGGCTCAGAGTAGAAATTCATAATTAGTGCATAGTTTGTAAAAAGGCCTGTCACCCACAGAGGATGATGAAATCAATAGAACAGCACAGCGTTAGTGCATATTGTAACAGGTCTCTATTCATTAACTCTTTAAGGGCTGCTGATGCATTAATGCATCATGCCCATTGGTCATGATGCATGAATGCAGCCCTGGCGAGTAACTCACCAGGGCTGCATTCATGCATCATTCCAGCCCAAAAGGCGTTTATAAACTCACAGAGGCAGAGGCGTAGGAAGCAAATCTTCATTGGGGGGGGCCCAATGGGGGGTCCAGCCGGGACCCATCACGACCACCTTGATTTGCCGACTTCATCGCGATTACACCTATATATATCTATGTAGATTTTGTATATAAGAGTTATTTTTGGTGACTTTTATGTGTGATTTCAAGATCTAGCCCCTATTTTCCCTACCCCATTACCATATAAATCTATCCTGAAATGCAGTGATTTGGATTCTTATGGATTTTATTATGAGGTCTTGACAAATCTTTGGGGGGGGGGCAGACATACTCAGGCCCCACCTGCTTTGTGATTGGGGGGCCCAGGCCCCCCTGGCCCCCCCCCTTTTCCTACACCCCTGAGAGGTTCGGCATCATGTATCATTGAAGTGCTGGAGCACAGATTCATCAGTACTTCATTGGTGCATCATGTTGTACATGATTCATTATCGCTCAATGCATCATGTGAACCCTATAGGGTCAATTAAGACTCTTCTGAAGGGTAGAAATGAAAATTATGCATTAATGCAATATCGGCAACTAAAGGGTTAAAGCTCCCTTCTAGGAACAGTACTGCATTATTGAAATGTAGAGCAGGCTGACATGGTGGTGCGTACATAGAGGGGGAGGGGGCTGGAAAGTTTAAATTCAGCACATAGTAGTTCACAAATGGCTGACATATATGTGGCATTTTTATGATAGATTCTTCAAACCAATAACACTAAGAGAGATAGAAATGGACAAATTTCCTTCACATGCATTCTACCTGATTGTAGTGATTGTTGCCATTTCTCAGCAGGTTTGCAATTCAATGTAAATACTGATGTGGTTATTCATTGATTGAATGTAAACTACTTTTTGGACACTGACTCATTGAATTAATGTTATTGCTATTTGGTAGTCAAAAAGGTATCTATATAGCCTTATCGGCACTTGTAGACATCTATTTCCTTCTATTGACATCTTCAATAAGGCTATGGAATAACTAATAGTGTTTCCTGGTTGTGAGACATCATCTCTTTTTCCACATATACACGTATATTGTATACCATATTATGCATATTTCTACTGCCATATGTCACATTCAATATTCCATATATATCACCAACGATCCTAGTCTCTCTGATATTAGTCATGACTTGTTTTCTAAAAGGACAAATGGCAATTACCCTCATGTGAGCAATGCTAGATATCACATGGCCGGCTTACATTAGTCTATAGCCATTTATAACATATTCAGGCACGTCTTAAATAAAGCTGACTAGAAATACTGATTGATGTGCTAGTAAATAGGGACATAGGACATAGTGTAAAATGAACGATAATCAATCAATGTGATTATAAGGTGTGACTAAACCTCTGGTTTGACTATGCATTTTAGGGAGTGAACATTTTTAACAAGGGGAGGGGCGGCGTCAAGGGGGCTTTTTTTTTATCCCTTCACCTAGGGGGAGGGGGCAATATATTCTTGACCCTTGTGAGAGCAGGACAAAAATTCATTTATCTCAGCGAAAAAACATAGCGTGTAACTATAGGGTGAAATGGTCCATTCAAATGCAATTTCGGCTCCTTTGGAGCAATGGAGGATAATATAATTCAGAGCTTTGAGGAAGGGACGACTTTTTTCTTGAGTCCTTCTTATTGCTTAAAATTCTTCATATTGTTGAGAAATGATCACTCCCTTACTAGTAACATCTCTACAAATTCTTTTGTATTAATGTTGTTAATTGGCACTAGAAGGCATTGTAATATTAATCAATTTGCCACAAACTATATATTTGATTACCCTAGAACCTATGATTGTTATGAAGATATCTCTCTGATGATTATGCTCTTTATACAAACTAGGAAAGTTTACAATTGTCTATAATAAAGTGATAACGCTCCACAAAAACACTCTAATATGTTGACATTTATATAAACATGTCTTACACTTGACAATGATCACACAACATGAATGTTTGTTTAGTAATTCACAGATTATGATGAATTCATAGATTTAGTCCTCCAACTTGAAAGGTGTTCACAGAATTCTGACACCCAGTGGAGATTCCTTGTTCAGGCCAAATAAAAAAAAAGGTTTGTTTCCAGTAACCCTCCCGACCCTAGCAAAACAGGGGCAAAAAAAAACTTTTTTTTTTATTTTGAAGAATTTTGTCTCATTTTTTTCATATTTTAAAGAAATTTTCATTACTTTTTGAGGATTTTTCCTGTATCCTTTTCATGTTCTTCCCCTCTCTCATAGTTGCCATGACCCTAGCTCTTTGAGCTATTTTACTGGAAACACACCTTTTATTTTTCTTGGCCTCATGACGTTCGTTTAGAAGGCTTTGCCAAAATTTGAGATAACATTGGAAATGTTCTGCCATGCAGGGGCTATTTCATTTTTAGTGAATGACTGTATCACTAATGCAATATGGCCATCATTTGTTGATATTCTTTCAAAATTATATTACTTTTTTTCTAAATTGAATATATGTGATATATACGTTTTCCGTCAATTAATGGCACATAAATTGCGAGATTCCGTCTATAATGACATTTACTTGAGTCAATAGTTCCCTTTCTCTGGATGTTTTTTTTTTCCATTTCAATGTGGTAGTATCAATAATACACTTTAATATTATATATATGACATGTACAACTGTTACACTGTACAAAACGTACAAACAGGCAACATACACTGTTCTTTGCAGTAGGGACAAAACATAATAAATTTATAAATCCATATGCTGTGCTTCTCATGTATAATACATATACCTTGATATGATGTCTGGATTTACATAGGTATACTTTTTGTTCTTGACATTTCAGAAGTTTTACGAAAGTTCAGCAGTTGTTTCTCATTTTCATACTGGTGAAATTCAAATCTCTCTTTTTTTCAGGGGCACATATATATCTCGACTATTTTCAAAGTTTTGGGGGATAACATTATAAGTAAATTCGTGACGTTGGTCCTTCACCTTACATGTATCTTGTAACTTCTTACACATAGTTCCGTCTAGAGTGAGACACTTTTGTCGTCGTCAGTTTTCCTCTTGAAGTACTCCTTGGCGTTGTCCCACTCCGTGAGGGGGAACCTGGCGGCCAGCGACATCCTCTCAGCTTCTTTGTCTGAAAAATACAAGAAAATACAAACATCAGTAAAGGTATTTTAAACAACCATTCCTGAGGCGGCAAGGATGATTTTATATTTACTTCTGAGAAGCAAATTATAAGTAGAGGGTCTCGATTCAGACCCTGGGTATATAACGAGAAGCACATGGAAGCATAGGTCCCCGGGCATAGGTCATTAATAAACAATTGCAGAGATCATACGCCCTAATGTTGAATTACCCAGTGTTGCCTGTTTCAGTAATTGCTAAGCCCCTAGCTCTTTCCCCCACACCCTGAAACTACCCTCTACCTGCCTGCCACCCTATCCCTACCCTCACCATACCCAATTAACCCAACCCCCCAATACCCCTACCCTACCCGCTACCCTACCCTGCTGCCTCCACCCTACCCTGCTACCCCACCCTACCCTATCCCCACCCTACCCTGCTACCCCCACCCTACCCTGCTACCCCCACCCTACCCTGCTACCCCCACCCTACCCTGCTACCCCCACCCTACCCTGCAACCCCCACCCTACCCTGCTGCCTCCACCCTACCCTGCAACCCCCACCCTACCCTGCTACCTCCACCCTACCCGCTACCCTACCCTGCTACCCCCACCCTACCCTGCAACCCCCACCCTACCCTGCTGCCTCCACCCTACCCTGCTACCCCACCCTACCCTGCTACCCCCACCCTACCCTGCAACCCCCACCCTACCCTGCTGCCTCCACCCTACCCTGCTACCCCACCCTACCCTGCTACCCCCACCCTACCCGCTACCCTACCCTGCTACCCCCACCCTACCCTGCAACCCCCACCCTACCCTGCTACCCCACCCTACCCTGCAACCCTCCCCCTACCCTGCTGCCTCCACCCTACCCTGCTACCCCCACCCTACCCTGCTACCCCCACCCTACCAGCTGCTCCTACCCTACCCTGCTACCCCACCCTACCCTGCTACCCCACCCTACCCTGCTACCCCTACCCTGCTACCCCCACCCTACCCTGCTACCCTACCCTGCTACCTACCCTCCAGGGTAGGGTGGAGGGTAGCAGGGTAGGGAAGGGACAGCTGTTAGGGTGGGGGTAGCAGGGTAGAGTGGGGTAGCAGGGTAGGGTGGGGGTAGCAGGATAGGGTGGGGGTAGCAGGGTAGGGTGGGGGTAGCAGGGTAGGGTGGGGGTAGCAGGGTAGGGTGGGGTAGCAGGGTAGGGTGGGGGTAGCAGGGTAGGGTGGGGGTAGCAGGGTAGGGTGGGGGTAGCAGAGTAGGGTGGGGGTAGCAGGGTAGGGTGGGTGTAGCAGGGTAGGGTGGGTAGCAGGGTAGGGTGGGGATAGCAGGGTAGGGTGGGGTAGCAGGGTAGGGTAGGGGTAGCAGGGTAGGGTGGGTAGCAGGGTAGAGTGGGATAGCAGGGTAGGGTAGAGGTAGCAGGGTAGAGTGGGTAGCAGCAGGGTAGAGTGGGGTAGCAGGGTAGGGTGGGTAGCAGGGTAGAGTGGGGTAGCAGGGTAGGGTAGGGGTAGCAGGGTAGGATGGGGATAGCAGGGTAGGGTGGGGGTAGCAGGGTAGGGTGGAGGGTAGCAGGGTAGGGTAGGGGTAGCACAGTAGGGTAGGGGTAGCAGGTAGGGTATGGGCAGCTGTTAGGGTGGGGTAGCAGGGTAGAATGTGTGAACTGGCAGACCGTTACATACATCCTTTTCCTCTCCCTTACTCAGGGATTAAAGTGAATGAGCAGAAAATCACTGCTTGCTAGCATGAATTAGTAGACCACAATACATTGTGTCCCTATCCCTATCCCTTACACCACGGCTGGGATCCGACAATGCCCCTGTGGCACAGATCACAGCCAGGACAACATTTAGACACAGCAGTAGCTTGTCAACAGACCCAGGGCTGTGTACAGACTGGGGTGTTGCAGAATGCCATATCCTTATCCGGGGTTGGACCCAAAGTGGCTTAACCATTTAAGCACGACTGCATCATGCCCAGAGATGCCACTCACTGGCAGACAAAAAACAGGAAAACTGGACTTTAGACACATTTTCCCATAATTCAATACAGAAATCTGGAAAATCAAAACCAGGAATTCTTGGTAAACCAGGAAAAGTGGCATCTCTGCATGCCCATTGGTCATCATAACGATGATGACCAATGGGCATGCATCATGACGACCCTCCGGGAGTGTATCAAACCCGTAGGGTCGGGTTATGATTGAACGTAGCCCTGGTGAGTTACTCGCCAGGGCTACATTCATGCATCGTGACGAAAAATTGGCATGGAAATGCATTAATGGATTAGCAGCCTTATAAGAGGTAAGGAGAGGCTCGTCCGCACTTCATCGGTGCATCATGGCGAGCAATGTAAAGGGTAAAGGTTTAACAGGATAGAGTCCCAACACCCTGTGAGCACTGGCGGAATAGAAGGTGGCTTCAATGTCTGAGTAAGACACAGACAGGACTGTGTGCACCTTTCACGATAGCAGACTAAACAGCCCGGGGCAGGGATTCAGAATGGTGTAGGGCTGAGGACTGCGCACAGTGATACCACAAACACTAACATTGGGACAAAAAAGGGTCGTCCTGAGGCTGAGTTAGACTACATTGTGCTTATCAATCATTTATGATATCATATCATATAATTTATCGAATTTATTTGCTACAAATATGATCTGCATACTTTATACACTACACACAGATCACAAACATCTGAAATTATCTATTTTCACAGGCAATTTTGAGGATATTTTCACAATTTCCTCTCATTTTCAGGTGGTATTCTGAGTTAAAGATTCACTTCCATTATACAATATAGACATCATGAGCTCAATTCAAATCTTGCACTCTTAATTTTTAACCAGCAGTAGATAACACTATTCTAGATTAAATCTGAAATCTGATATGTTTGTTACAGCTAGGACTCTCACTGTATCCGTCAGGTTAGACTTTAGATTTTAGCTGATTACATTGATCATACACTCCATTTACTTCTTGGACTTTCACTCGTTTCCTATCATACAAAATGTACATCACTCAACATATTGCATGTGTGCTTTGGGGAGAATGGCTGCAATGATCTCAATAAAGACTAGACTAATATCTGAGACTGAATCAAACTGGCCAAGCTTGAAATGAAAAAGAAAAATATCTACGTGGGAATCTCGGAATAGAGATATTCTAAAGGCAACTACCCGGTATGTCTTAGAAACGAAATTTGCATTTCTATATTCTCATTAGTACCCTATCGTACTTCTAATCTTTGTGCCATTCAATGATTTAGTTAATTTTCTCTGCCTCAAACGCGAATAGAATTTCCTGCCATAAAGCTGCATCCTTGATTGATACATTCATAAACATAATAGATATATCAATTAGATAAAATTATTTCTTTTTGGTGATAAATGCAAAAGTCACGATAATTTTGGGGTGAATATTCCCTTTCTGCCCCATTACTTCAGACAAGATGGTTCATGATAACGGTGGTCAAACGTTGGGAAATACTTGAAGAGATTACTTGACCTAATAGATTAAACCCCCTGTACCACCACTGCTTCCTGTATTTGTGCACGTGCAGACCAACAGTTACACGCAGGTAAGCCTTGGACAAATCACGACATTACTACTCACTGTTTGATTAACTCTTCTCTATGACGTAACGTCAAAATACCCTGCCCTGCCTAGACCTGAAATGGACGCAGGGTGCTTTTATGCATCATGTGCATTTGATGCATGATGCATGCCTGGAAACTCATGCATCATGCTGATCATGCGCATTGGTTGGGCTGATGCACCCAAACAGGATCGGCATGATGCACTAATGTACTACAAACCTTTTGATTCGTTCATTTATGTATCAAAAAGACCAATTGGTATGATAATATATTCAAAGCAGTATGTGACATTTAAGGGTTTATCATTGCTAGTCACTTGAATCTGTGGCCATAGCACACAGTCAGATTTAGATGTATTTGTGAGTAAATGTCTTTATATAAAGAGCTCGGGGTGGGGCTGCTACAATAGCAGGGCGGGGCAGAAAAACCAGTGACGTGGACATTGTCAAACGGCATGCATTGTTCACGGGTGAAGGTGGAAGTGTTTTTTTACACCTGACTGTGTGTGTGTGTGTGTGTGTGGGGGGGGGGGTCAGTCTGTTGGGGTAATCCTTATAACCCTTTGGTCGTCATGATGCATGAATGCAGCCCTAGCGAGTAACTCGCCAGGGCTGCATTCATGCATCATGCCGACCCTTTGGGATCAGTGTAGCTAGTTCCAACAGGTCGATATGGTGCATGAATGTAGCTCTGGCGAGTTTCTCACTGGGGCTGCATTCATGCGACATGGCGACAAATGGGCATGATGCATAAATGCATTAGCGCTCTTTAGAGGGTTACCTAAGTGCCCCTCCCCTTCCCAGGTTTTCCCGGCCCTACCTGGGGTTGGGGGCGCACCTGTACAAACCTGGTACAGGTATTTGTCGCCAGGGGGCATTGTCTCCTGCACGGTCCGCGCTTGTTGACGTCACCACCTCCCAGAATCCCCTGCACAAAACCCTGCGTCTTACGTCACGCGCGTCATGCTTACGTCACGCCCAGCCTGACTTCCGCCGCGCCTGCGCACTCGTACAGGGCGACTTCCGTTTTGGCCCGCGGTGGTATGGGCGGTGAGGAGGGAGCTCTATGGATTCATGTGTGGGTGTTTGAGATGGGGGGGGGGAGAGGGGGTGGCAGGTAACACGTCAATAGTATGACGTTACGTCATTAACGTTTGGTGAGGAAGTAGGTGAGGCGAAAGGGAAAGTCAGGGACGTAGGGAAGGTTGGAATGACTTTCTACGGCGATATGTACAGGGAAAATGGTGATATTTCAGCTAGGTTATAGGAAAGCTCTTTTCACTTCTCTGGATAAGCAAGACTGTATAAAACGCCACCTTAATCTAATGCCAACGTACACGCTTCAGAAAATATATAATAGTCTTGAGGATCCCAGATATGATATGTGTGCACTGTATGTAAATATTGTCATGTAAAAACAGTGCTTAACACAGAGTATCACACATAACTTTAGGAGCAGACATTCCGCCTAACAAAGGTAGAAAATTCTGAGGGTTTTGGTCACTTTCCTACAGTTTCAAGATTTGATACACGAAAGCAGGCATGAAGTGTAGCTCCTCTACTTCATAGATATCTATCGAGACCCGTGTCATGGGTCTAGGAAGTGGATGCGGAAGGAACTAGGGGAGGGGGGTGAGTAAGTATTCCCTGTATTGAGCTGGGGGCAGGGGTGTACTTCCGGTATAGCTGGTACCTGGTAGGAGAGAGGAAGTCCTTTCACTGGTACCTGCCTTTATCCTATGTACAATACCCAATACTACCGACCTGCCGGTAACTAGCATAGGGTCATTTACTTACAATTCGCTACAGTTTAGAAACAAATTTCCAGTTGAGTCCACATTGGCAGCTTGTTTTGAGAAGGGACTACTGCAAGGGGTAGGTGTTCTACTCCCCAGCCAAACAGGTCTCATTCAATAAGGTTGAGTGACTGCTAACGGCTATAAACTTGCATTTTTTCCCTGATACCCTTTTTAGGGTCACTAATGAGTGCATCATAACCATTGGTCAGCATGATGCACCTCCATGCACCTTCAATCAGCGGAGCCACTTATGGCATATGTTTATGTGCATCAATGTGCATTATGTCTATTGCTTGGTATGAGCACCGTGAAGTTTGGTTGGTGTGTGCACCGTGAGGTTTGGTTGGTGTGTGCACCGTGAAGTTTGGTTGGTGTGTGCACCGTGAAGTTTGGTTGGTGTGTGCACCGTGAAGTTTGGTTGGTGTGTGCACCGTGAAGTTTGGTTGGTGTGTGCACCGTGAAGTTTGGTTGGTGTGTGCCTCATGAAGTTTGGTTGGTGTGTGCACCATGAAGTTTGCTTGGTGTGTGCCCCATGAGGTTTGGTTGGTGTGTGCACCGTGAAGTTTGCTTGGTGTGTGCACCATGAAGTTTGGTTGGTGTGTGCACCATGCAGTTTGCTTGGTGTGTGCACCGTGAAGTTTGGTTGGTGTGTGCACCATGAAGTTTGGTTGGTGTGTGCACCGTGAAGTTTGGTTGGTGTGTGCACCATGCAGTTTGGTTGGTGTGTGCACCGTGAAGTTTGGTTGGTGTGTGCACCATGAAGTTTGCCTGGTGTGTGCACCATGAAGTTTGCTTGGTGTGTGCCCCATGAGGTTTGCTTGGTAGCACTTTGATGGAACATCGCGCAAATCCTTTGGGGGTGTATCAACCCCATGGCATTGGCAATAATGGTGCATTAATGCTTTGGATAGAATATCCTTAAACGTTACCTAACGTGTATTGCTCATACTGGATATAGAAAGAGCTTATTTCCCAAAAGAAATTCAATGTGCAGGGATGTAAGTCAGGCATGGGCAAAATTGAGGAAACCATACATTCACATGATATAAAAGCCTTCTATTTTTCCAAACAGCCCTCCTTACCACTTGTATCTGGAAAATACATGTCATTCATCCCCCCCCCCCAAAAAAAAAAAAAATCAGGAAATCATGATAAAACCTGAAGACTTACATCCCTGAATTATTATGTGAGAGTGAGAATTTGCCTACCACTGTACATTGCCCTATTTATGTTACTTTGCTGCTGTTCAAAGCCGCCCTTGTACATCCTACAAATGTGACAGCAAATTAATGAAGAGAAAACCTGTAAGTCTGCCCTGCAGCCACGCCCTGACCTGACCACAGAAAGTGTGTCCAGGCACAACAGACTCGACCTTGTCCTTCCCCCCTGAACAGCCCACCATCCCTCAACCCATTAAAGGCTGCTGATGCAGGAGTGCATCATGCCCATTCGTCGTCATGATGCACCAATGAAGTGCTAACAACACCGCACGCCAGCACTTCATTTGAGCATCATGACAACCCTCTGGGAGTTTCTGTATCGACCCCATAGGGTAGGCATTATGCTTGAATGTAGCCCTGGCGAGTTATTTGTCACTCGCCAGGGCTATATTCATGCATCATGCCGCCCAATGTGCATTAATGCATCAGCGGCCTGTAGAGGGTTGAAGGCAAACCTCCCAAAAACGCTTCAGGTCAGATGGGCGATAAACGGGGTCTTAGACGATAAGGGCGATAATACAAGAAACTGACGAGTCTCGGGGGTGAGCAGGGGGTGGAGGCGCTAAAGGTAACAGCCTGGGACTTGTAAGAGGGAGAGAGGGCGCGAAAATCAACAGCCTCAAGGCAAGGAATAAAGCCCAAAGTAACATGTTCAGTCAGGCGCACTGAAGGTGTACACAATGAGCAACGACTTCCCGTCTTCCTTCCTTAAATATGCACAACAAGTAGTCACCAAGTGAACCCATAAAACTACTGTTTGTATGGGAACTGGTAATACTATTAGAGTAATTAAGAATATTGGGACATATCCGATATGAAATAGATACAATAAGTATTTTCAAATTCATGCAAATGCTGGCTTATAATGTAAGATTTACAAAACATAACAAGCGTTTTTCTACCAAATGTTTGGCCAAACTCACAAAACTAGATTACTAACCCAAACCCTCAATATGCTGGAAATAAATGCTGATAATAGAAATTATAATAGAACAATAAAGATCCTAATAGCGTTTGATGGACCAAATCAGCTATCAGACAAGAATCGCATGTATACATATGCATCTACATTTCAGAAAAGAAATTCTTGAAAGAAATCAATATCACCACGCATGAAAATTTCAATTTGAAATGTGGGATTCTCACAAAAATACAAAAAATTACACATATCAGAATTATACAAAGTCTACATTATAGTACAGTATTGAGATTTGGTTAGAGACAGTTCTAGTCAGGGTCAATGTGAGAATGATGTGATTAATGGTAGAGGGTAGAATAAGAAGACTATTGTTGAGAGGTGACATTTTTTGTGTGTCACTCATCGCGACTCCCAGAGTCCACAAAAAGTGAGTGATGGTAATCTTGATAAGAAGGTCATGTTGACGGCTGGTCTAGAGTCAATCTTTAACCATTTAATGGTCGCACATGTATGAATGCATCGTGCCCATTGGTCGGCATGATGCATTAATACAGCCCGTGCATCATGCCGATCCTTCAAGGGTAATTCTGGGTTGGCATGATGCTACAATGAAGTGCTTGAAAGCAGACTAGCCAGCACTTCATTGGAGCATCATGACGACCAATGGGCATAATGCACTCCTCCAATAGCGACATTTAAAACAGAAATGCCACTCGCTGCCCGACAAAATCAAGGGAACACCTGAATTTTGGACACCATTTTGCAAGAAATCACTAAGATTTAATAGAGATGTCTTTTAAAATCGAAAACTCAGGAATTCCTGGTATAAAAACCAGGTGATCTCTGGTAAATGAATTTGGGCCACGAAACCGAGTTCAGAACTGACGTTCTCCTTAACACCCAGGGAGGTGATGACACAGGGAGATATTTCAGCAGTAAATATTCACGTAGAGGAGGAGTGGAGCAGCTATGTGAATTAGTTCTATGTCATGTGTCACAAGCAGCTTTCAGCCTCACCTTACACGTGAAGTATTACAGTTGAACCGGTTAAGGGCCACTGATGCATTAATGCATCATGCCCATTGGTCGACATGATGCACCCTCCGGGAATATATGCATCAACCCCGCAGGGTCAGCATGATGCCCCGATGAGCAGGCTCACCAGCACATCATTGGTGCATCATGACGACCAAAGGGCATGATGCACTCCTGCATCAGCGTCACTTAACCCTTCATTCTCTAAAGGCATCATGCAATCAGTTGCGGATTTAGAGGGGGGCGTGGGGGCGCCCCCCCCCCTTTTCCCAGTACTTAAGAGTTTAGCTAACTTTTTTTACCCTATAATTTAGCCAAAATTAGGGGCTAAATGAGGGGCGACCCCCCTTTTCAAAATCCTGGATCCGACACTGTTGCAATGCATGGATCCAGCAGTGACAACGGCTTCAATCATGCATCATGCATCATGCCGGGTGTATCATGAGGGCTGGGAGTGTATCATGAGGGATGGTATGCACGATGCATCACTTCTTAAGTGCATCATGGCGACCAAGAGGAGGAGGAGGAGGGGGTAGTAGGTGTGTGTCTCTGTGAGTCAGTTCTCTGCAATGTGTCAGCTCAGAGCAGCTCCTAGTGTTTAGAGTAGGTCTGAGATTGGAGTAGGTCTGAGAGGTGCTAGTCTTAGTGGTGGTATACTCACTAGAGATACCAATCTAGTACGACATTTGATTATTCCTGTAGGAAATTGGTGTAACTCAGTACAGAAATCCAAGGATAACTTAAGGACTTCTCCCGGGTCAAATGCATGTAACATTAAAAACCCATGCAGTGTCATCAATCTTATAAACGACTGAGGGTAAAAAATGAGGAAATCATACATTTACTTGATATAAAAGCCTTCTATTTTTCCAAACATCCATTCCTACCATTCATATAATGAAAATATGTGACACTCAAAATTTTCAGAAATCAGGAAATCCAGATAAAACCTGAAGACTTATATTTCTGATAATATCATTGTATTGTATTTTCACTGTGACCCAACATACAGCCGGCTCTACTCTAAATTGGTCACCATGTTCCAGGAAATCAACATGACCTAATACTGAAATTCCTCTAAATAAAAAAGCACGAATCACGGGATAAAACACAAACTCAAAAAAAAAGAAGAAAAATAAGATAAATACACTTAAAGGGTTAGTGTTGGCCTACATGTGAAAAGAAAAAAAGAAAAGAAGAGAAAAATGGTAGGGAAAAGTAACTTGCTAGGCCCATGATCTATCAAAATGAAATGGGCCATTTCACTCGGTCCATGCTAGTGTCTAAGTGTGAGAATATGGTGCCTTAGGGTGAGGGGTGAGGAGGTGGGGCAGGGGGTGGTTATATGGCCTTAGCGTGTTCCGTAGAGGGCCGACCCCTGCTGAAGCTGATACCTTGCGAGATAAGGACTGTTAACAGCGAGCCGATGGGTACCAGGTGTTATGTAATGCACCCTGAAAAGTCGGCACTGAATGAAAGGAATTTTCTCATTGGTCAATAGTGTATCCCGCTTGGTCGGAATAGAAGAGAGGCTATAAGATGAAGGCGCCGCCAGCTCCTTATTATGACTACGTCAGTGTACTCCAGGTCGAGGGCATTAAGGTCAAGGTCATCCTGGTCACTGTATGATCCATGGGAACACCCTCCCCATGGATATAAGGTCAATGTAGGTCAACACTAACCCTTTAAGGGCTTCTGATGCAAATTGATTGTCGTAATGCATCCACCTTGATGCATGAATGTTGTGCTGGCGAGTTACTCATCACTCATCAACTCATGCATCAAGAGGACAATGAGCATGATGCTTCTTTTTGTCCTTAAATTGATTCAATGTGAGTACCTCACTATATGGTTATTTATTTACTTGGTTTGGCCATAGACATCTTGGTCAACCTTAGATTTTGCTTTATTATGTAGTATCTCAGTTTGCCATTAAGGCACATCATGTTCTTCCGTTCTTATTTGCATTATATATATATATATATATATATATATATATATATATATATATATATATATATATATATATATATATATTCTGTTTGTACTTTTGAACTTTTTTTATTTGATATATGCAGTAATAACATTGTATGATAGCAAGACAGAACCTGGTCCTAAACTTGTACAGTCTAATACAATGTAAAAGGAATTCAATTCAATTTATTTTTGCGCATTCCTTTAGAGACAGGTCATGGTCATATGTTGATGATTTCCTTTTCAAATTTTGATATACATGTGCATGTATGTTTAACTTTCACTGCGGACAAGTGATTATACAATCTTCGCTTAACACATACGTTTTCTATGAAAGTATGCACTACTTCAAAGTTAGTAGAGGGAGAAAAATGGCAATGGCATCCAGAAAAGTGAATAAACAGAAAACGATTATATTCAAAATGTGAAATCACTTGACTACAGAAATATGAGAGAAAATATTACTTTATTTATTCAGTAACAAAAGGAATAAATCCGCTTTTAAGTGAGACCCATGGAAAATATATATGTAATATTTGCTATGCTTTTATAGATCATATGAATTTAGATTTAACTCAGACCCACGTGGCTCAAGAGTCTGGTGAGGCTATTGAAAAACACCTCTCTTCTCCATGGAACGTGCTCTAGAGGTGCAAATACACTTAATTTCCGTCCAGTTCAATACGGCTGTGTATGGCTACCGGTCCTCCATGACCAAAAGGACGGCGCTTCAAATCTATAGCCTACCTGGGATTTGGCAGCTTGGACTTTATGTCATAACCCTTTGAGTGTCGATTATGCTGTAATGTTTCATGCCAATTGATCGTAATTGTGCTTGAATACAGTCCTGGTGAGTCACTCACCAGGGGTGTATTTCTGCATCATGCTGACTGCTTACTCCGATGGTCGGCATGATGCACCGATGCAGTAATGGTCACCAGCATTGAACTGGGGCATCATGACGACCAACATACATACATTCTGGATATAATGCAGGGATGAGCATGACTGAGCAAAAATCCATGGAAACTCTCAATTAGAGCCCCTTAAACTATATTTTGTACAGGAAGGTATAGGTAGGTCATTGAAACTTGACTATCTCTGAAATCAGGGAAAATCTAGACTGGCGACAGTCCCTGAGCTCTCTTCCCAATGTCACTATACCCCCATCCCTCCACTCCTCTCTCTGCTGTGCTCACTAGAAATATTTAATATTTTCGTGTTCTCACTTTATTTCAATTCTCTCATATAAAAATTTACAGACTTGAGCAAGCCTAGGGAAACCCAAGGAGACTTCCATCACTGTGTGAGTTGACACACTTCCATGGTACCTAAATGACCTACATGATGCACTAATGCAGTGCTGGCGAACACACTTGCCAGCACTGCATTGGTGCATCATGACGACCATGGTGCACCAATTCCAGGTATCATCATTCACCCTTTAAAGGGCCAGTGAAATCTGGATGAGGGGGCCGTCCGTACAAGGATCTTATACGGACGTGATTTTCTAGGACACAGGAAAATACATGAAAACCTAAGAAACAGGACTGTTCAAAGTATAAGACACGAGACTATTATATGATAACGTGTAAGACATTGGACTGTGTAGAGTATCTAAGACACAGGACAGAGCATGAGTATAAGAATATTATAAGGCCTGTGTTTTTAGCAAGGTCACTCTCTGTAGACCTCCTTGGTTTTAAATAGGGCAAATAAGTTTGTCTTGCGTCTTACATATTCCCAACATTGTCCACTTTCTTATATGTCCCGTTTCTTAGAAAATCTCATCCGAATAAGGTGCTTATTTGGACGCGACCCTCGTCTTTAAAGGTTTAATAGTCCTCCTGTGGAATGAATTGCACTCCAGCCCTGGAGCACACACATAAGTGTGTGTATATATTGACTGCACCCCACTGGAGTGTGAGGCCACCCTGGGGGCTCCTCCACTACCTGGCTGGGGTGTGGGGGTGTACAACCACTATCTGTGTAAAACACGGCTATCTGTAGCGCAACATTTACAGGTTGATCATCCAACAACTTTCTGGGTGGAAAGCTATCCGCATGAAATTAAATGTATGAAAAAAGCCATTCTCTATTTTAAAGACACATTAGACCCCCCATAATCAACACTGCTCATGTACCTGAGCATGTTAATGTAGATAGCACTAGTTTCTACAGATATGGGTTGGATGTTTATTACAAATGCTGTTTACTTTGTGCACAGACAATCTTAGTGGTTGTATGGTCAGCCTCTATCTCTATGTGTAGTACTACAGATAGTGGCCATTTACACAGATAGTGGTTGTACAAGGGTAGGGCGTGTAGTTCTGACGTTTCAAGGTATTAGAGGGATTTCTAGTCCCACCTGGGCGGCCTCTGTTATGGGTCCTGATCGAACAACCTCAGCGCTTTTACATAAACTCTCTCCTCCTGGGCTTTCAGCCCTCAGGGCCCGAAGTGGAGCTTGGTGGGAGGGGGCAGGGCAGAGCTATAGAAACTATTTAACAGATTAGCAAACAGGGGATAATTTTCATTTTCCCTCTGTCAATCAGCTGGGGTTGATACAACCATACAAATAATTGCTTTTAGCCAACAGAGATGTGGCTGGGTGGTGGGGTGTGGTGGTGTTTGCCCTGGCACCGTTTTAACATACACAACTCTCCCCTTCTCTCTCTCCAACACCAACTTCACCACCCTGAGGAACCATTCATGGCATTCAAAGTGACCACTTAACCTTTTAGAGGTTGCATATTGCATCATGCTCACGGGCACTCATGATGCATGAATGCAGCCCTGGTGCACTCATACGCCACCATGATGCATTAATGAAGATCTGGTGAGTCTGAGCCTGAGCACTTGGATCGTGCATCATGCCAACCAATAGGCATGATGCACTCATGCCATAGCGGCGTTTAAAGGGCTAAACGCGGGCTGTTTTCTTTGGGTCCTGGAGTAGCGGCAACAGTAGACCAGGAGCATAGTCTATGGGTGGGGTTGGTAAACCCTTCTAAGTCAGCATGCTGCCTCCATCTTATTTCTTAGTTCTCTTGATGGATCAAATGCAGTGCTGGCGAGTAACTGCATAGCCAGAGGTGCATCATGCTTGCCCTTTATGGGCAGTATTTACATGGCATGATGCATGAAAGCAGCAGGAAGGGCGAGTAACGAGCTGTTGCATTAATGTATCATGATGACCAATGGCCACGATGCATTAAATCCCCATGATACTACCCTAACAGAGTCCGTGTTGACCAGTGGACGTTTACATAGTGTACAATACCGGGCCCAGACCGCCGCGCTTCAAAGCATTGCAGGGCGGTGGCCGCCTGTTTTGTCAAGTACTTGTGGAGGCTTACATTAGCCCTGTTAATGAAGGCTAATGTCTTAATGTAAGTCGACATGATGCATGAATGCAGCCCTGGCGAGTAACTCGCCAGGGCTGCATTCATGCATCATGCCGACCCTACGGGGTTGATACCTTCACACAGGGTCGGCATGATGCTCCATTGCAGCAGACCCGCTGAGATTGCCATTGTGCATCCAACCAGGCGACATGAATCTGGAGGCATTATGTGGCCCTTAAAGTTTTAAAGCTTACAGTGCGGCTTTCCCTCCTGCACCCCTCTTAGACCCAACTCCAGGCAGTGCCCCACTACATGCACTTGAGACTGCAGCTACCCCTGTCGGCGAGGTACCGGGATCAAAGATCGCCTCAACCCTTCAGTGGTAGCAACGTGTTTTTAATGTACTGTGCGCATCATTTCCCTCTATGCATGGATGCTGGTGAGCAACTCACTAGGCCTGCATTCATGTACCATGGATGCTGGTGAGCAACTCACTAGGCCTGCATTCATGTACCATGGATGCTGGTGAGCAACTCACTAGGCCTGCATTCATGTACCAATTAAGACATCCAGACCCTATAGCTCACATAGCCATTATCAGCTGGGGGCCGCCATTAGACCCCGACTCCACTATGACTAACACCTTCAGCCCCCGACTCCGCAGTTTATGCCAGGGATGCCTCCCATTGGTCAATAATACAATAGCCATGTGCCGTATATAACGTGGAACCACTTGCTGGCAGTGAATTGGTGCATATGTATCATGATTATACTTGAACATAAATATCTAGACAATATGCCCCTTATAGGGTTAAAAAGCCCCCCCCCCCCTTCCCCCTACAGGATCCACATAGACTACAAGAGGTGCAGGTGAAAGGCCGAGTTGGTCGCTCCTTCAATAGCCGAGGTTAAACATCAACATTGCTCAAGCCCCTCACCTGGCACTCAGCAAAATTCAAAAGGCAAAAGATTTAAAAGTTTGACCACTGGGTTCTGTGTGTATGCTATACACAGTGCGGTATCTATACAAAGTACGTGTTAGCTGAGTGACACTAATTCTTCAAGGGATGTATCATGCCTTAAAGTTTATGTACCTTTAGCATCACGATGCGCCTATTCAGTGCCAGTGAGTAACTCGCCAGCACTGCATTCATGCTACCCCTTTAGAAGTACATCAATTCAAATCGGAATGATGCATGAATGTAGCCCTGGCGAGTTACTAGCCAGGGCTGCATTCATGCATCATGACGACCAGAGGGACAGTGGAATTTGATGCATTATGTGGCCATAAAGGGGTTGAAATAATATTGGTTAACATCTCTTCTGTATCCAAAACAAGAAAGTTCCCTTTAGAATTTTCTATTCAGTCTCAGCCTTTGTTGGCTGTTTGCTATTTAGCAGAGGTATAATATTAATAAAGTTAAAATAACGCCTAGACTAGAGAACAGAGAATTGAAATGGAAAGATCATTTTATTGAAATGACTGGAGAAGAGGGGCAATATCTGACTATAGTGAGTTTGGTATATAAGAAACTATATTTAGGGAATAATGCACTGGGCATGGCTGTGGGAGTGCTCTAGACTGTATTGAGACGTTGAGGGGCCTTATAGATCCTAAGACATCTTAATACAGTCTAGAGCATTATTCCCGTTATGTCTCTATTTATTTTTATTGAATTTGACAAAAATACTTGGGCAAAAAACAATAAATCAGGAATAAAGAGGAAAACCAACAGACAACCTTTGTCACCCTAGGCTTTAAGAGATAATGAGGGGGCAGATGCACTGTTTAAGTTTTCAAGTATGACAGAAATCAATATTGTTGAAGATGTTTTTAAAGGTATAAAATGCCTAGATTGCTGTGTCAGATCAAACGGGAGTTTAATTCTGTCACAGAGAAACGTGTGGTGATAAACAGCTGTTGGCTAACACACAACAGGGAGTGTTGGCGTGTAACTCTCAAAGGGTTGAAGGCCCATGAATGCGTCCTGTCGACCCTCAGGATAGGATGAACGGTTAAATTGTGGGTGTCGTGCAGGTTGACAGATACTGTCATCATCAGCGTCCAGGGTCTGTCCCAGGTAGCATGTATGTCATAAAAAAAAACATCTATCGAAAAAATACTATCCTGTCTATCAGGAGGGAAGGGACGGCACCTTACTCTTCATTTATTGAATGAATATTAATCAAGATATTTCTGTCCAAATACCAGAGATAATAATCAATATGAACGCTGCCATATGTTCACTGACACTGTAAGGCGGGCGAGAAGTTTCGTGATTCAAGGATATTTGACTTACTACAGGGGGGAAAGGAGCAAACGGGGGAAAAAAAATCCTGAGTTAGATTAAATCATCGAGCAACACTTTATGAATGGCCATATAATCTCTCTTCTTTAAATGAAATTACATAAAGTAATAGAAAAAAATCTCAAATACCTTTTAGCGCATCTTATTCCTCTTATTCAATATCAAGCTACAGTTTACCACAAACCATGAATTAGAAAAAAAAGTGTGAAATTTCTAAATTCCTTTGTTGCACTTCTCTCTGCTTCTAGTATAATTATTTTCTCCTGAGAAATTATCCCTTAAAGGACCCACGGATGTCTCCAGTTTCACATTTCTGCATTGGTGTACCATGCCGACCCTCTGGTGCTGCATTGGTGTATCATGCCGACCCTCTGGGGCTGCATTGGTGCATCATGCCGACCCTCTGGGGCTGCATTGGTGCATCATGCCGACCCTCTGGGGCTGCATTGGTGTATCATGCCGACCCCCTGGGGCTGCATTGGTGCACCGTGCCGACCCTCTGGGGCTGCATAGGTGCACCATGCCGACCCTCTGGTGCTGCATTGGTGCATCATGCCGACCCTATGTTTCCCTTTAAGGGTATAATAACCATGCAGTTTGTGACTGTTTGTGAGCAGCAGCTATCACCTGGCCTGGTCAGTTACTCTACACCCTCATCATATTAAGTAACCAATGCATTTACTTTTAAGGGGTACATGAGGCCCCAAGGTTCATGTTCCTTTGTCAGTTCCTAATGTAGGGATAATCGTGACTGCGGACAACAACAAAAAACCTGAGACGCTCAAATAGAACTGCCCTGGTGTCAATAATTTGGGAGGGTATCAATCTGATACGACATTATGCATCTATGCATCAACACATCATTGGTGCATCATGAGGACAAATGAACATGAAGAATCGAGGTATCATGATGTTCTTACAGGGTTAACAGTCGGCCACACTACACCCCTGTATCAGGATCCCTTATCAGCACAACCTCCACCCTCCATGCCCCTACCTGCCCCAGGTAAACTAATCATGGACACCCAGAAAGGTACCGGTAATGGTTATTTCTTAATCATGGGGTGAGGAGAGGTGGGGGCGTAGATAGAAAGCCAGGGAATGTTTAGTCCATTCCCTCTGAGGATGTCCAAACTATATACTTATATACTACTAGTACTAGAGTGGCATCTTGATCTTCCCCTTTCTTTGCGAGTGAACCACTCTCCCTTATTATATTATACTCCATCCCTAAGAGAAGTCAAATCATTTACCCCACCACCTTCCACAAACCCTCTGACTAATGCTGCACAATGATCACCTTCCAGTGTGATAGTATGCCCGTCAGATTACAGTATAACCCAGGCATAAACTGACACCTTAAGAACGTAACCCGGGCCAATGCCAACCTCAAAACGTAACCCTGGCCAAAAGAGCAACCCTAGACCCAGGTAGGGATAACACGTTTGTGGTTGTTCTGTTTTTACTTCATATTATTTCTCTTCTTGACAAAGCTCACGTCAGGTAGCCGTGACAGGGGTCGCGTGCCCGGCCACCTGGCGGAAGAAAGCTGCATTACTTTGACCGTGGCGCTTAAAGAGCCCGTGACACTGGGGGCATCTTGGGTTACATATCTACTAATGGTGGAAAGTGTATGAGGACGCCGATAGAGGGCGACACTACCTTTCTCCATGTTACATCAGCGTTTCCCTCTCTCCTGGTGCCTTTTTTGTTGCTGGTTGGTCTTTTGTTTGTCACGTGACATAATACCGGGCTGTAGCCTCTCTCTATCTGATGGTAGTTCCTAAGGTTACCACCAGGTGGTTCCCCCTCCTGCCGCCAGGTGAGAGCATCCTCCCATCATGCATTGCAACATGGTTTATAAACCCCATACTTAGGTGTGACATTAATGGGACATGGCAGCATCCCTACGTCACAGCGTCCCCACATCACAAGTTTCACCTGAGTTTCTCCCTCTTCAGTTTTATCCCTTGAAAACTAAACTTATATTTGCTCTCTGTTTATCCCATTGTGACAATGGCGAGTAACCCGCCAGCATTGAATTGGTGCATCATGCCAACCCTTAACCCCTTAAGGGCCGCTGATGCATTAATGCATCATGCCCATCTCGCCGGTGAGCAGTCTCGCCAGCATTTCATTGGTGCATCATGACGACCAATGGGCATGATGCACTGCTGCATCAGCGGCTTTTAATTGGGTTAAGGGTGAATATCAGCCCATGGGGTCGAGATGATACAGGAATGAAAACCTTTTGAGGTACTAATCCATGAATCATCAAACAATGGTACACAGAGCATTATGTGTCTTTAAAGGGTTAAAAGTGGTTCAAAAACACTGTCGTCGTTATAGGGTTAAAGTATAAGGTGAATTGTTGGCCATGTCTTCGAGCATTAACCTGTCTCCTACCAGACCTGACAGCTACGTAGGTGTAACCTGTCTCCGTTGTCAAGGTTACGCGATAACAGCTTGACGTGACGTGACGTCTTCGCGACAGACGCAGACGCGCGCCACTACGTCATCGGAAGTAGCAGTGTATGGCGCGCCCTCTGGTAGAGGTCCAAGGAGGGTGCCTCATTAAGCCTTAAATGATCGCATAGTGCAATATTGCCATGGGACGACATGATGGTAAAAAACAGAACTGGTAGTAATCATATTCATGCATCGTGCCGACCCTATCAGGTTGCTACGCTCCGAAAGCGTCAGCTTGATGCACCAATGCAGTGCTGGCGAATAGACTCTCCAACACTGCATTGGTGCATCCTGACAAAAAAGGACCCTTGAGAAATTATGAGGCCCCTAAAGGGCCCATTATTAACCCCCGCCCCCACAAACATTACAGACAATAGCCCAGGTTAGGGAGGGTTGTAGGGGTGAGTGAGTCAGTGTCAGCTTAACTCTTTAAGGGCTGCTGATGTAGGGGTGCATCATGGCCATTGGTCGTCACGATGCACCAATGAAGTGCTGGCGAGCAGTCTCGCCAGCACTTCATGCCGACCCTACGGGGCTGTCTGTATCAAGCCTGCATGCGAGTTATTCACCAGGGCTACATTCATGCATCATGCTGACCCATGATGCATGATGCATTGATACATTAGCAGCCATTGAAGAGTAGAGTCCCGTCCACCCACACACTTGGTGTGTAACCAGACCCCACACGTTTCACTACTAGGCCACTACTATACCCCTCACAGTGCAGATAGCCATCTCTCTATGGCTATCACTATGGAGCCATGGCCTTTTTGTTTGCTCTTCTTTTATTCCCCTTTTTTCTGTATAGGAGTGAATGGCAGCGAAGTAGTGAAGTTTTCTACCTGGAATCGTCTTACACTTGGTGTAGTGTTAAACCTTTAAGGACAGCATGGCATGAAGCATGAATGTAGCCCTGGTGAGTAACTCGCCAGGGCTACATTCATACGCCATGCTGACCCTATGGGGTCATTACAGCCCTGGAGGGTTGTCATGATGCACAAATGAAGTGCTGGTGAGCAGCCTCGCCAGCACTTCATTGGTGCATCATGGCGACCAATGGGCATGATGCAGTCCTGCAATAGCGGACCTTAAAGAGTTAGTGGGTTAAGACCTTTCACTTATAACCCTGCATAACGCAAAGCATGAACACAAGGTTCATAAGGGCAGAGATAAAACTGACAGGAGGTCCACATGTATTCTTACCCCCGCACGTGTGTCACTTATGGAGGCTCATGTGTCACCCCTACCTTTACCTCTCACTCTTGTATTTCATTTCTTTTTGGTGGATTTCCTTCTTTTAAATGGGGCTGTTGAGTGCGAAGTTAACATCGCGGCCGTGAACTGTTCTTAGTATTAAACCAAATATTGCATTACAAGCATGTGTGAAATGCGGTAATAATTGTAAAAAATGGAAGTAAATGGCAAAAAAAGGGGGGGGGTGTAAATGAGAGGACCCACAAAGGCATACCAGTAGGACTTCAACAGAACAGACCTCACATTACAAGAAGACACAGATATCAGTTTTTTCCCCTTCGTACTTGCCTTCATATCACAATACAATCTATAAGGCAGGACCAAGCTACATTATAGACAAAAACTAAGAGGAGCACGAGTCTGGCCTCCTTCATTGGTGCACTCAGTGACATCAAGTATCATATTCCATCAAGAGGGTAACTTTTTTTTCTCAAATAATCTCTTATCTCTTTAACCATTTAAGGGCCACTGATGTAGGAGTGTATTATGGACGGCATGGGTGTATTGACCCTGTAGGGTGGGCATGGTGCAGGGTTAGGGGCTGAAGGTGAGAGGTATGTACAAAAACAAAATGTTGAAAATAAGGATTGAATAAGAGATGTGTTACCAGAGCCAGTAGGAGTGTTTGCAGTGACAGTGACGGGGGGGGGGGGTACAGGGTGCTCTGATAGAGAACCTCAGTAAAAACAATACACGACAGGCGCCTGGGTCAGGGAATGACAGCCCTCGGGGGTTTTCAACACCTTGTCTGCCTTAGAAAGGTGATGTGGAGGAAGAGGTTAAAAAAAGTGAGTGGGAGGGAGGGGGAGGACTTCACCAGACGCTGTCTCTGATGGCCTCACATATTTAGCACTCTGACAGGAATTAAAGTAATTTAGCACCAAAAAAAACAAAAAAACTTGAAACCCTCCAATAGGACTCCCCTAAATATCGGCTATGTATAAGACTTTGGAACTTAAAAATCTCTGAAATCCTGAGGACTAACATCTTTGCTCTAAGAAATAACTGCTGAATGATCTACGAGACATCATTGTTGAACTGAGCAGCTAACCACTTTATTGTAATTATAATGCAGTGAGGCAATATAGTTTTTACAAGGAAGCTCTACTGAAGCACGGTTTTACATAAAATCTCTGTACAAATAACGGTGAAATCTTCGTCCCAAAGGTGCTTAAGATCCATTGTTATTTGGACGCCTTTTTTTAAAAAGTGGAAAGTTAGATTGCACACAATCAAAGGAAACCCCAAAGGTACTGAGGTATTTGAACGTATAAAATGCACCGCCCCAAGTCCAGCATGTTTAAACGTTAATATGCATATGTATAATTCAATTCTCTCCATATGCGTTTTATATTTTTTTACCCCTTAAAATACGGATTGGGATGACAGGCTATCCGTTAAAATTCACTTTTCGCTTTAATTAGACATTGATAGATCACCAAGCAAAATGCTAACACGGTGGAAAACCAACACTACATTAGATATAACTGAAGCTCGTCATGCATGAATAACCCTTTAAGGGCTGCTGCTGCTGCAGTAATGCATCATTCCCATTAGCCGCCATGATACCAGCACTTATTCAGTGCATCATGCCGACCCCCTGGGAGTGTACCAAACCTGCAGGATTAACAAATGCATAAATGTAGCCCTGGCGAGTTACCCACCAGGGCTGCAGTCATGCATCAGTGACACTTATTCATGAATTCATACAATACATTAGCGGCTCTTAAAGGACTAACCATGCATGCATAATCCTATGTCCAATAGAGATGATATAGTATAGGGTACAGATAGTGCGCGGATTTATCATTTGGTCACGCTGTCAATGCTACCATCTGGGCCTCAGTAGTTCTCTGCATACATTTGCATTAACTCTCTCAGGGCTGCACAGAGCATCATGTCCATTGATCAGCATCATGATGTACTAATGTACCCTCAGTGAGTAACTCGCCAGCACTGCATCCATGCATCAGGCCAAACATATGGGGTCGGTATATTGCCAAGAGGTCGGCATATTGCACCAATACAGTGAGGAGACTCGCCAGAGCTAGTGGCAGATTTAGGCCCTACCTGCTTTTTGGTAGTAGATTTAATTTATATGCCAATTCTATCACTCAAATTTCATCGAGAAATAAGGGTGCGTTCCCTCGGTTTTCCCATAGCCCCCCTCCTCTTTGAAAATCCTGGATCTGCTACTGGTTGAGAACTGCATTGGTGCATAATGGCGACCAAGATACACGAGCCTTTAAGGGGTTAAATACTTAATGTACTCTACCTCTGGATGCCATGTAAGTTATGTAACTAAATCAGCTGCTGAACCCTGACACCAGAGATCTACATATCCCTGTGGAGACACGGTCTGCTCTAGGGTTTGTGGTTGACACACGAGGCCTTGTTAACAATGATAGAGGGGGCCCTGTAAACAATGACGTAGGGGGCCCCCCGCTGGGGGTGACAACCATGGTATGGGCGCTACCCACAGTGTGGCAATCTGGTGGGGAGGGACTCTGTTAGAAGGCCATGGGGATATTATACTTGCAGATATGCTACTATCTAAAGGTGGGAAATTTCATGGATTTCTATAGAACTACAAAGTCTACTTTCAGATATTGGTTATTTTTCCCAAAAATGAATCAGACAGATCTAACAAATCTACAGGCATTTGAAAGGAATCATGTTTAAATGGCCTAAATATCCTACTTAATATAATATACTTTTCAGGTTCCAAGGTCTGAAATTCTTGTGTTTTATTTAAGACATATCAACATGTATTACGACATTGACGATGAGCAGACGACATTTTCAAGTTTGTCGTGACATTGACAGGTCAAGGTGACCTTGGGTGGTCCGTGCGGACAGCGTCAAGGGCATCTATAACACTGACACATGTCACTATACAGTCCCACAGTCAAACACTCCTAAAAGTCACCATGTGGGTGGGTGGGTGGTTCAGACTGCTGATTTTCTCTTCCTTTTTCTTTTTTGTTAAATATATATATATTCTTTCTTTTAAATGCAGGTTCAAGAGAGGGAAAGTACCGAAAATTGCCCGCGTATAAGCTACAGCCTTGGAGTATAGTCAACACCTGTACAAGGGCAGAGTCCGTCCAGCCCTTTCTCGACTTTTTTAAGGCACAGGGAGGGTTCAATACACGAGGCAGGTTTCCCACTATTTATGGATCATGGTTTTAACTGACTTTCAACTGAAATTTATGGACTTTTAACTGACCAAATAGCGGATGATTTAGGGCGCCCTCGAAAAAAAATTTATCCACTCTCACGCACAAGCATTTCAGAAATTTTGTGAATTCGCATGGAATTTGACAATTAACCCCCTAAATTAGACAAAATTTCATTTTTAACTGACTTTTTCCAAAAATATAGTTTCAACTGACTCTTAACTGACCTTTAAAGAAAAATAGGTTTACCTGACTTTCAACTGACCAGTGGGAACCCTGACGAGGGCAATATGACAGACTTCGTGAGTGTTGATAAAATCAACCCTTATTCCAAAAGGCAGTGAATTGGGCAGTGAAAAGCGTGTAGGTATGACTTTGTGATACATGTCACAACCACAGTCAACGACTCTCAAAAGTTTTCATGTAGGTTGCTGCTATTTCTCTCATTGTTTTTTTTTCTTCTTTTCTTTTTGCAGATTTCAGACAGCTCTGGGGGAGTACCGGGAAAGCCACACCCCACGTATAAACCACATCAGTCTGACCTCGTTTGCTAACATGAACATCTCAACATGAAGACTTTAATTCCACATATGAAACAAATCTAAATAGAGGTACATTTTATACATATAAATCTTTGATGTAAATTCCATAAATCTCTGATGTAAATTCCATAAATCTTTGATGTAAATTCCATAAATCTTTGATGTAAATTCCATCTGAATATTCACCCAAGGCCAAAAAAAAAGGGTTTGTTTCCAGTAACCTGACCGACCCTAGCAAAACAGGGGCAAAAAAAACTTTTTTTTTTGTGATTTTGAAGAATTCTGTCTCATTTTTTCATATTTTAAGGAAATTTTCCTTACTTTTTGAGGATTTTTCCTGTAACCTTTATGTGTTCCTTCCCCACTCTCATATTTACCATTTTCTCATCATTATTTTACAATGAAATCAAAGAATTTGATACATCCATTGATATGTGCCCTAACATTTCCTATATAAATGTTAAAAAAAAAAAAAAAAAAAGAATCCGACCTACCGACCCTAGCTCTTTGAGCTATATGTTACTGGAAACACAGCTTTTATTTTTCTTGGCCCAACATATGAACCAAGACATAACGTTTCAAGCCTGGATCTAAGCTTTCTTCTTCTGTTGCTGTTGGTGGAATACGGGTAGGGGTAAGTCACGTGTGGGTGGGTTTGTGACTACTACTGTTACCATGAGGGCAATATGGCGGTCCTTGTGAGTGACTCTTGTTATTGTAGGGTAGCAGAAGGCAGCACACACACCCAGCAGGAGACGTGCTGATTACAGGGGAAGGTCCTGAAGGTAGCCCAGGGGGGGAGGGGGCAAAGCAGGATGGCACACGACTATCTTGTACCCTCTCACGGCAGGATGGTATTTTATTGCACCATCTGCATCATGATGAAAAAATGTAGCCCTGGCGAGTTACACGCCAGACCTATAGAATCTGGCCCTGGTGAGTAACTAGCCAGGACTCCATTATATTATCAATATTATTTCAGTCTTGCTACAGAGTTCAGACCATTTGGTGGTGCATCAATCCCACAGGGCGGGCTTCATGCTTAGATGTAGCCCTATATAGCGAGGGCTGAATTCAGACAGAAGGGTAAACATAATCCATGAAAGGGCTATGACTGGGGTATACGAGGGCATGGAATGAATGTAGGTCTGGTGAGTAACGCATCGGTCGGAGCTACAATTTTACAGCATGCATGAGGGGTCTGTATCATGTATAAAATGATATGCGAGTTACTCCATGAAATGGGCACAATGGATTAAAGCACGATACAACCCCTTACAGGGTTATGACTGTTGCTATGGGGTGGGAGGTGGGAGGGGCAGGAGGGGCCCCAGGGCGGGGGAGGACCCACCCAGCCCTCAGATGTCACTGACAACTGCTGCATATGAGGCTCATCTGCAGTAGCTGCTTTTGTTTTGTTTGACAATAAGAGACGGCCAATAACAGGCAGCCTATGTACACAACTAGCGACAGGTTTGTGCCTCCTACCCGCACAACAGCCTGCATGGAACTGCCTGATCGACAAAAATTAGGACATCTTTTCCTTCTAATAATTGATAATGAACTCACAAAAGTTACAGAAATTTTATGAAAATTTGGGGAGTTCTGCTGCAGCGAAAAACTTTGTTCCTTGTCCAGGAACTTCTCCTTGTTGGCTTATTGTGTTTATTTCATCTTAATATGCCCGAGATACTGACAGCCCATAGGCTTAACATTGCAGCCTCGTATCTCACACCCCCGTGAGATAACCCACCCCTCACGGCCACTAAAACCAACCAAAATGATCATAAAACATGTAAATATCAATCTTTTTATGTGATTTCAAAAAAGTTTTGAACATTTCTGACTGAGATAACATGAAATAAATACAAATGTTCACTCATAGTGGGTCTGACTGAGGGCTATCTCACTCGGCTCCACCTCGTGAGATAACCCACTACTCGTGAACCTTTGTCTATGTATTAATTGTGTCAAAATAATTAAAAAACAAACAAAAAAAACACTTCAATGTTAAATCAATACATTTCCTAACAATAGTGCATCAACATTAAATATTCTTGTACAGAGCTGGACCCGTTTTCTCTAATGCCCTTTGGCTCTTAATATGTAAAATCAAAGTTGTTCTTTTTTAAGTTCCAGGTGCGATATGGACATGTGTGCGGGTGTGATATACACCCCCTCGCCCCCAAGGGGAGCCACCAACCCCCTCCCTACCACGGACAGGTCTTAATTAAACCCTGTCTTGATTACTGCTTGTTGTATGGACAGGTGCCCCAGGTGCACCACCCTCCCCTGGCGCCCCCTGGCGGAGGTTGGGGGGGGGCGTCCTTCTCCAGTACCCAAAGGGTTAACCCTGTAGGGGAAGCATGGTGCATCAAAATCGCTGTTCCTTGGTTGCCATGATACACTAATGCAGTGTTGGCGAATCTACTCACTAGTGCTGCATTCGTGCATCATACAGACCCTTTAGGAGTGTATCAGGCAGAGTGATGCAGAAATGAGTTGATCTCCATGAGTTACAAAGGGCAGGAAGCATTAGATCAAACCCTAGGCCGCCATTAAAGGGCCATGAACGTACACGGCCAATCAGCGCCCGTCCTCGCCCTGCTTCCACCCGACGCCGCATTGTGGCGCTGTCATCAGCCACCAGGGGGCAGGCTAATACCGGCCGGCGTCTTGTCAGCGTCCGTGACGTTCGCTGACAGAGTAAAACGTCACCGTGACGTGTCCTGACACCGTAAACGTCATGCTGGCAGCGTCTACGTCTCCAGGACGCGGCCATGTTGGGCGCGGGTTGGGTCTCTGCGGTCGGCGCCCGACAGAGGTCTCTGTTATCATTGTTATCATTTCTAGCCGCAAGGGGGCGGGGCAGACGGACCCCCTGAAGGGCGCGTCCAATCAGGCGTATACAGCCCCCGGTACTAATCTCCCCTCCCGTCCCGATAAGCCATTCCTAATTACAGGCCGCCGTGGATAAAGGCTCAGAGCCGACAAACATCACCGGAAGTCTCTTCCCGGAAGTCTGCTACTGACATGAGTTCCTGTATAAACATCGGCTACAGCGGATCTACTAAAGCATATCCCCTGTGAGCTGTGAATAAACTTAGTATCAAATATCTATAAATGTATGCTATGTGTATTAAGCCCGGGGTATTAAGCTGTCTAAACGTTGTACGAAACAGGAACAGCCTTCCTTGCCTACTTCCCAAATTTGGGTCGAAATCGACAAATATTTTCTGGAGCTAGCCGATCTATAAGAGAACGACTTGGAATTCAAAATGAGCACTAATGATCTTATATCCTTTAGTATCATGTTTGTTTTTCAATACTTTGGCCAGTCCACACAGCATACAAACACCTCATATTTATAAACAGGAGCAGCCTGTCTCGTCCATAGTCCCATAGTATACCCACTATGTGGGGGTCATGGCTTCACGCCGACATTTGCTGTCCCACTGGGTGTGCCTAATTACCGAGACCTGACAGAATAACTCCGACAGTTGGTCCCCCCCTCCCCTTCTATCTGCCCCCCCCCTCCCTCTATCTGCCCCAGCCTCGGGAGGATTGAGATAACCCTACATATGGTGCGGAGTTCTGCCCTCAGGGGCCACTGTGTGTTGGAGGGGGGGGTGATGCCCCGGGGGGGGGGGGGCACTCCTTATATTTTTTAGAGTTTCCACGTCCGAACAGGCCGAAGGGTTTTGGTACCCTAATCAAGGGTGGAGACGTATCAAATTTAGATCCCTTTGATATCGAGGGGGGTGTCAAAGAAACCACCCCTTAATAAAGGGGGAAAGTGATTCAAAAGTGACATTTTTGGCCCAAAAATGCCCCTTTTCCTTCAAAATTGCCCATGCCTAGGGCCCAAAAAGGCGCCCCTTTCCTTTGAAATCGCGTTCACACATAGCATCCAAATCTGGATGAGTGCCCCCCCCCCGTTCCAACCATGCACCTCGTTATCCGCTGGTACCGTCCCCTCACACGGCCACAATGCAGTGCTCGGCGACAACCAGCGGCGCCTTTATTTGCTGCGTCATGGCGGCGTTAACAAAGTGAAAACTGATGTGATTGTTGATTAAATCAAATCATGTCTGGACCAATCAGACACGGCTTGTTTTACCCCAACCTGCCCCGCGCCTGGCTCAGACCAAGGGGGTGGGGGTGGGAGGGGGAGAATGGATGGATAGGTGAGGAACCTTTGTGCGCAAATCTGTGATTGAGCCTTAAAAAAAAATAACTTTAACTCCTGAATGACCTATATATCTATAGACCCTTAGCAAGTTGTCCCATGGGCGCCGCCATTGCTGGAGCTTATTACCAGCGAGTTCTACTGATAACACCTATCAGATGGGTACCAGTTGGCCCCCGACAGGGCCGCAGTGAATAGTTGGGATTATCTCATTGGCTAATAATTAAACTTGCTAAGTCCGTATAGAAGAAGTTTTATTTGTAGTGGTCAAAATCTGAGTAAAAGTCTTGAGTATGGTAAATCAAAGTCAGATTCGAGAAAAATAAAATACGGAAATCCTGAGTGACTGAAATCTTTGGCGAAAGGTTGAGCAGTTGAGGAACTGAAATATGTGCAGGACTGAATTGACAGAATGAGACCAGAGAGTCTTGAATGAGTGAAATATTCAGACATTGGATGAGTGGACAGGTACGATTGGTCGTGTTGATCATACAATGTATATGGACGTCTTTGTATTAAAGGGACGCTGCTGTTGAGAAAGAATCGTTGACACTTCGATCTGCAATTGTTTCTAAGCAGTCAGCAAACTATGAAACACTCCAAAACTTTACTTGTCTATCATGTATACTTCTGCCCAAACTTTCAACACAGAATCTAAGAGTTTCTAGGAGAATGACGTCAGTATCCAGAGAGTAGCAGACAACATCTCTCCCAGGTTCCCGCCAAAACTGTCAATGACACGCGCCGTGCCGAGTGGTGGTTTAATGTGACGTGATGGACATCTGTTTTAACATCCAGCCTGCCCCACGCAGCTTATTAACCCTTTAAGACAGAACTATGTCTCAAATACCACGTTCATCTGTTGTCACGATGCCCCAAAGTCGTGCTGGCGAGGCGCTGCTTTCAGGAGTGAACCAACATCACAGGGTTGGAATGAAGTCATAACTTTTCCACCGGCATTGCAGTCATGTGTGATAACATCATAATGATAAATGCATAGAACATTTACGCGCTACTTTGTGCACAAAATGGTTTAATTCAAGATGGCGTCAAGTCCCTGATGGACGTCGCTACACGTCATGGCGCAGTAATTCGTGACGCTCGCCGATATGGCGCACTAATTCATGACGTTAATGGCAGACGCTGGTTAATTTAGTAACCCACAACTAAGTAGTGCGTGCGGCACTTGGCGGCGGCGGCCACTTGGACGTTGTGTAACACACTTACTTACATCACAACAACATGACGTAAATGTAGAGGACGCACTATGGACGCTGACTGGACGCACAGTAAACGCCAAGTAGACGCTGACTAGTGTTGTATGTGGCGGGGTGTGGCGCGGTAAGTGCCGCCATTTGCCGCAGTCAGAGCGCCATTTGTATATACTACTTACGGACAGGTGACGGCCTTAAATAGGCTTTTTACTCTTTATAGGGACTATTGTTACTCTTTAAGGGTCATTATTTAGAGAATAGACAACGATCTCAATCAATCAAGTACCCAATCAAGGTATATCTAGAAGAATTAAGGTTACCTGACTGGTTTACAACTATGGTGACCTTGCTCAGCCGTGCACTGTATAATGCACTCAAGGTCATTTCTATCGTGCAGCAGAGCACTGCCAGCCATTTTATAATGTATCATACTAAATGGGTTTCATGATGTATAAATACAATACACTCCTGAAGGGTCAGCATGATGCACCAAATGCAGTGCTCCCTAGTTGACTGACCATGGCTAGTTGACTGACCATGGCTAGTTGACTGACCATGGCTAGTTGACTGCCCATGGCTAGTTGACTGACCATGGCTAGTTGACTGACCATGGCTAGTTGACTGGCCATGGATAGTTGACTGGCCATGGCTAGTTGACTGGCCATGGCTAGTTGACTGGCCATGGCTAGTTGACTGGCCATGGCTAGTTGACTGGCCATGGCTAGTTGACTGGCCATGGCTAGTTGACTGGCCATGGCTAGTTGACTGGCCATGGCTAGTTGACTGGCCATGGCTAGTTGACTGGCCATGGCTAGTTGACTGGCCATGGCTAGTTGACTGGCCATGGCTAGTTGACTGGCCATGGCTAGTTGACTGGCCATGGCTAGTTGACTGACCATGGCTAGTTGACTGACCATGGCTAGTTGAATGGCCATGGCTAGTTGACTGGCCATGGCTAGTTGACTGGCCATGGCTAGTTGACTGGCCATGGCTAGTTGACTGGCCATGGCTAGTTGACTGGCCATGGCTAGTTGACTGACCATGGCTAGTTGACTGACCAGCATTGCACTTGTGTGCCCTTCTGACAAAGGAAGAAACACCAATTGTCTATACTACTCACAGGCTAGTGACTGTCTTATATGTAACTGTCAGTATGGGCCATTTTAGCCGTTTGCGGGATGCTAAGCGCATCCATGTATCATGCCTATTAGGATGTTATGATGCAGGAATGCAGCTTCGGGTGAGTAACTCGCCATCATTATCAAAATACTGACCCTAAGCGATCGATCTCCCTGAGAAGAGTATATGGCGTAATGATACACCAATGCAGCTCCAGCGAGTTATCCGCCATTGTTCAAGACAACTGATACATTCTGCTGCCTTTAAACGGGTTAAGGAGCACCTTAACTGGACAGTACTAGTAGTAATATGAAGCCCTAATGTGTCTTACATACTTCTGATGCCCATTAGGGTGGTGAGTAAGAAAACATGGATTACTATCGTTTCAGTCCATCATATAAGGGTTTAATTATATTTTCCGAGAAATGAATGATAAACAGTGAGTACAGAAATTGCAAGGATGAAGCAGGATCCTCCAACAAAAGAAGAGCAATGTGCTCAGATGGCCTTAAAATAACTATCGTATTATAGACTGTCGGCCATTCAGTGATATGTTCAAGTTCACCTATTTTCTCCACTGTCTCAAGAGTCAAAACTGTCATCTAGGTGGCTTGGTCTATAACATTGCAAGATATCAACATAATTAGAGAAAAAAAAAGAATGTGGGGAATATCCGCAGGGATGAAAGTGTCTGAGCACAAAAATGCTCTTATAGACCCTGCCCCCTAAATATTGGCTATGTGTAGAGGAATGTATGCATCTTTTGAACTTGAAATTCCCTGAAATCAGGGAAAATCCTGAAGACTTCCATCCCTGCATCTGCACAAATTACCAGGTAGAAGTAGGAGTTGCAGAGAATGATGTGGGTCGACAAGGGAGGGGGTCAGTGGTCAAGGCTAGGTCACGGACCAGACGAGCTTCTCCCTTTAAGGGCCGCTGATGCATGTATGCATCATGCCCATCGGTCGTCATGATGCACCAGTGCTGGCGATACTGCTAGCCAACACTTCATTGGAGCATCATGCCGACCCTCCAGGAGTATAAGTATCAACCCCGTAGGGTCGGCATGATGCTCCAATCAGAGGCTGCTCACCAGCACTTCATTGGTGCATCATGACGACCAATGGGCATGATACACTCACTCCTACATCAGCGGCCTTTAAAGGCTTATAGGACAGGTGGGTGGAGCTGCTCAATGTGTGAGACTTGAGGGATGGAGTAGCTCACGAGGCAGCTCAGTTTTTATGTTGTAGTGGACACAGCCTGTGATGTGGTCAGTGGGATTAACCTCTGCGTCCCCGTGGTCAGTAACATTAACCCTATAAGCCCTGATCCCTCCTCCCACGGGGTCGACCTGTCCCCTCCATCAGGGGTCAGCAAAGGGGATGAGGGGAGCTGGAAGGAGTGGTGGGTGGGGCTGACCATGAACTCAAAGCCCCCGCTGACCCTTACTATATTACTCTTGACCATACAGTCTGGTCAGTAGAGACGACTTGTGTTTGTAGTAATAGGCCAAATGGAAGGAGAAAAAAAAGACATGAGCGAGTGAGTGAGGGAGGGAGAGAGAGAGAGAGAGAGAGAGAGAGAGAGAGAGAGAGAGAGAGAGAGAGGGAGAGAGAGAGAGGGTGAGAGATCAAAAGAGCAGCAATTCAAAAGGAAGAAAGATTATGTATGAAACAAATAAAATGAGAGAAAAAAGGGCCTTCTCTAACTGGCTAAGTTTGCCAATAAATATTATTTTCCTTCACGTCACTACCTCCCTACGTCACAAGGCACGTCAGTAGCCAAGGCAACGTCCACGTCACGGACACCTGGCATTGAGTCAACACGGACTAATCCTCCCTGGTATTAAAACAATGCGCCCCAGATAGAAATAAGACAAGCCGCCTGCAGCTTCTCTCCCTGTCATGGCGGCTTAGCTCTTAACCCTCTAAGGATTCCCATGGTCCTGGGTCGTCACGATGCATCAATACAGTGCTGGGGAGTATTTACTACGATCTTTGTTTTTTCTCCCTTTTTTTTGTTCCGTTACTGGAAACGCGTCTACATTGTCATACTGGTAAGACTGCATGGTCAAGAAGCATCATGCCGACTCTTGGTAAGACTGCATGGCCAAGAAGCATCATGCCGACTCTTGGTAAGACTGCATGGTCAAGAAGCAACATGCCGACTCTTGGTAAGACTGCATGGCCAAGAAGCATCATGCCGACTCTTGGTAAGACTGCATGGTCAAGAAGCAACATGCCGACTCTTGGTAAGACTGCATGGCCAAGAAGCATCATGCCGACTCTTGGTAAGACTGCATGGCCAAGAAGCATCATGCCGACTCTTGGTAAGACTGCATGGCAAGAAGCATCATGCCGACTCTTGGTAAGACTGCATGATCAAGAAGCATCATGCCAACTCTTGGTAAGACTGCATGATCAAGAAGCATCATGCCAACTCTTGGGAGTGTATCAGGTCAACAGCTCGACATGATACATGAGTAGTGCAGTAACAGAAGAAAAAATACAGCTAGGAAAACCGTTGATTTGGACACATGTTCTAAGGAAATTCATACAGAATATCTACCCCCTCCTCCCCCCTCCAAAGAAACGAGAATCCCTGATAATCCAGGAAAAGTGCCAAGTGACCATTAGTGGGTTAATCCTTTCCCTATTGCTGCTGTGCTGAAGGGCGTGGCTGGGGTGTGGGAGTGTTTGGGTGGGAGGGAGGAAGTTGGGGGGGGGACAGGAGATAAGCCCCTCAGACTGTGTGTGATAACGGACCTGGGTATGTGTGTATTGTATAGGAGGGGGGGTGGACGGGGACGGGGTCATATTGATCTTCTCTGAACGCCGCGACATCTGGCGGCACCATCAAAGACCACCGGATGTGACGATCAAAGCGAGGCTGGACAAATATGGACCGGAAGTCGGCGGTGCGGCCAAGACGCGGGTTGTGGGAGGCGGTGGCGGTGACCATGGAGCTGACCGTTTTGTGTGTCGGTGTACTCACATGTGGGAGGAGAGGAGGGAAATCTAGAAGGCCTTAACCCTTTAATGGCTGCTGCAGGTATGCATCTAGCCAATTGGCCGGCATGGTGCACCAATGAAGTGCTGCCGATTCTGCTCACCAGTACTACATTTGGTGCATCATCAGGGGGTGAGTTGCTCACAAGGAGGTTGTGAGTTACTCGCCAGGACTACATAGCGTGATGATGTATCATGGACAATGGGCTACTTTTTGGTGATCAACTCTCCAGGATTGCGTTCAGGAAACATACCAACCCTTGCCTAACGTTTGGGGTTGGTAAAGTCCTAGAGGAAGTGTCGCCACGATGACAAATGCATGCACTGCTGGCGAACAGACTCGGCAGCACTGCATTGGTGCATCATGATAACCAAGAAATGTGAAACCTGAAGGATTAATATGGTTCTTAAAGGGTTAGGGGTTGGGGGCGTATAGGGGATGAGGGGAGTCATTGGTTTGAGGCAATATTATGGCAGGTCATGTTGCTACAAACAGATAATGTCCACTTATTCATTTGTGTGGATCAATATTAGACTAGGCATGTTCTTAGAGGTACAAGCAGGCAGAGGGAAGAGCTACTCTCCTACACGAAGCTCAGCTTTACATGGACTGGTCATGGAACTGGGGTTTAATAATGAAAACAAGACAGTGTGTTGGGCTATTTTTCCTATAAAAGGGGGGGGACCAGGGGGGCCCGGGCCCCCCAATCCCAGAGGAGGTGGGGCCTGAATATGTCTGACCCCCCTAATATTTGTCAAGACCCATGATAAAATGTAAAGGTTTCCCCCGGATTTTTTCACAAATATGGAGGCAGAATGGAAAAAAAGGGGGAGCCTGGGCTTTAAATCACAGGCAAAAGTCATCAAAGATATTTTAATACATATATCTTATGTACCCATGAATCAGTGTCAGCCCACTCTATCCGATGAATTACGATCGGTGCAACAGGGCCCCCCTGGGCTTGGCCCTGGGCCCCCCCAGTCAAGATTTAGTTCCTACGCATCTGCCAATGCAATACCCCCCCACCAAACAACAAAAAAATGGCCATTCAGTTCTTATAAAATACGCAGTGATCATATAGAATAGATGTTGGATCTAAGACATTATGGTTCTGTGCATAATTGAAATGCTGGATGAAATTCAACATGATTATGTTAAGATACGTACCCCAGGGCCTATAAGCATACTTAAAAAAGAAAAATATGCGGGTTTTTATTCACAATCTACTGGCACTGTACAACTCGAGTGGTTTTAAAGCTACCACGAGCTTATCTATCAAGATCATCTCTTATCAGCCCCATGTCCCGTGATCCTCTCCGACGTTTCCATGGTGATTCACGACGCTCCAGCAGACGCCGGAAGTGGCGCGCTCCCTGGCGGCGTCCTCCGGTGTGGTCCCTGACAATCACATGGCCAGTGTCAGGAGGTGGGGAGGGTGAAGGTCAAGGCCTCCTCCTCCTGGGGGTTAAAGGTCAGCGGTCACGTGGTCACAGGGGGATCCAGGAGACCTATGACGGTGGTGGTGATGTGAAGCTGAAATGCTATGTTTCAGGGTATGTGGTCTACAAATTAGTGTATACTGATGTTTTGAGAGGAAAGGTGGGCGCAGCCATAATCTGCAGAGTTGGTTACCTGCGAGTCAGTACACTGCAGGTACCAGTTTGGAGGGCATCATCTCACTAATTGATGATTCCCACTGCTAGCTAGCTGCAGGTACAGAAACTGGGGTGTGTGGATGGGGGGTCCCCCATGTCACGTGTCGATTTTAAGAAATGGCCATGTCTCTATGTTAATTTTAAGAAATGGTCATGTCACCATATCAATTTTAAGAAATTGTTCATGTCCCATGTCACTAAGCCTAAAATAGCCCATGTCGCCAATAAACTGACTTAGCAGCTACAAAAATTATTCGTTTCACCAAATTGGGGTTTTTGTAGAGATCAGCAGGCTGAGATCATGCCCCTCCCCCCAGGTGTGAACGATTTCTAGTATTTAACTGTATTGGGTGAGCTGAACCTGAAGTTATCTTTCCTTGGCCCTGATGTCCGAGGGATGGATGGAAGAATGGACAGTGTCCAGTTTAGTTTGACCACTTGGGGACAGGCAGAGACTGACCGCAGATGACAGCGTGTACTAAGGACACAGAGGGTCGGTGTGTGTGTGTGTGTGGGGGGGGGTATTGGAGGGGGTTAAAAGCTTTTAAGGTTGACAGCAGAACTAGGGAGGAGATACCATGACAGCAGAACGCCAAATCACAACTCAAATGAAGCATGAAGACACAAGTCTGCGTTAGGATAATTCAATTGATAGTTGTGACTCCTTTGTATGGTGTGGTTGTATGAATATAAAGCAGGTGTAGTTACCGCACCGCTTCCTCTTTAATATGTGTATTTGCATGCTTTAAAGACCTGAGATTAATTAATGCAACCAATATTTTATAATGTTACTATTAATTGTGATTGATATATTATTGTCAATGTGTTACTACCATGTATTGTGATTGTCATATTGTTTTCATTGCTTTTTCGGTTGCTTGGAGATATTGTCAGTCCCAACTTGGAGTGTATTTATTGACACATGTCGTGCTATGTGAAAGTAAATACTACTTCTGTATTTCTGTTGAGAAAAGCATTATCTATAGCATTATCTAAACTTGATTTCTCTGTCTCCAAAGCTGATAGATTTTTGTGTACTCCTGTTTGAATAATAGCACGGTGTCAATGGGCTTATCACCTATTAAAGCGTTATCAATTTTCTTCACGGATGAAACTGACCAATTGAAATTCAAATACAAAGAAAGACTGAATTTCCGTGGAATCGGTGATCAATAGAGGAAAAGAGGCAAAGCATCAAGACTTCCATTCTACCGAATTTGTACAAACTTCCAGTAAATGCATGCAGGGAAATTGCACCTCGATAATATGTTTTATAACTCAAGATGTATGACTGCCATAAGTGACAAGCAGAGTCTAAAGGAGCACCTGCTTGTACAAACATACATGGATATCTTAAGCCGATATCAGGAAGCAGGATTACACTGGTATGGAGGTTGAGAAGGTCTTTAATCCCCTGACACTTGGAGTGTAAGGTGATAGCCTGCCAAGTGGTAGGTATAGGGAGGTGAAAGGGTGGGGGTGATAGCCTGCCAAGTGATAGGTATAGGGAGGTGAAAGGGTGGGGGTGATAGCCTGCCAAGTGGTAGGTATAGGGAGGTGAAAGGGTGGGGGTGATAGCCTGCCAAGTGGTAGGTATAGGGAGGTGAAAGGGTGGGGGTGATAGCCTGGGTACTGTAGAGGGCAGGGTGGGCAGGTATAGAGGCAGGGGGTGGATATGGTATAGGACACAGGGGGGGGGGGGGGTATGACATGCTATCCTTACATCAGTAAACAGTAAGTGCCATGTTTGTGTGCTTAACCCTCTCAGGGAAGCATGATGCATGAATTCAGGGCTGGTGAGTAACTCGCCAGGGCTGCATTCATGCATCAAGCCGGCAGTTTTGGGGTTGATACATACCTGAGAGATTGGAACATTGTACAAAGGCTTCAGCACTCCATTTGTGCATCAGGAATATCAAACTTTGATACAGCAAAGGTGTAAGGGTTAATACCCCCGCCGTCCTCCAGGTGCCCCCGGGGCTACCTACCCCCGGCTTATGGCCGTCCAGCTGCGGGCTCCTGCCGCCGTCCGCCCGGCCTGTCCCTCCGTACGTCCGTCCGGCCGCCAGGGGCAGGTGGGCAGGACCCGCAACACGCCCTCAGGCTAAAACACTGACCACTGGTCAGATTTATTTAAACACTTTAATGTGCCCATAGAGGTTAAATGCATCAAGTCCACTGATCGTCGTGATGCATGAATGCAGCCCTGGCGAGTCTACTCGTAGGGGCTGCATTCATGCATCATGCCGACCATACCTGGTTAATATTTTCCTTAAAAGTCAGAATGATGCACAAATGCAGTGCTGGTGAGTCACTTGAATTTTGAGGCATCATTTGGTCCTTACAGGTTTAACCACCGGTCAGCCTTAAGAACCCAAGGTCAGATCAAGGTCAGGAGAGGACAGGGAGCGACTCAGAGGCCCCTGTCTTCTACCCCTCACCCCCGGGCTCTATAACCCCCCTCCTCCATTGTACCCCACGTTATCTGAGCCTACTCTGGAGCACATGTCACTGACCTTCACCTTAAGTCAGCTGACCTGCTTGACCTTGAGGTTGACCTTGGAGGCTGACCTTTGCCGGCAGGTGGTTATGAGGTTTGTTGACGACAGGTGTCCGTGCCCAGTGTCAATAGGTAAGACAAATACTGGATGTTTACCTGGGGAAATTAACCTACTGATGGTGGTCTTTGTGGACTCTATACTGCGTTCATGTATTGCCCAGTGGATGCATCCATTGCTGAAGCTGGTACTTGAGGGATAAGGACTGATAACAGCCTTCACAATGGATACCAGTTGCACGCAGAACCATAAGAATTTAGCAGTAAATTATTCAATTTTATTTGATTTAACATTTATTCCAGCCGTCCATTGCTCAACATGTCTCATGGAAGCAGCACTGGTGAGTTACTCACCAGGGCTGTGTGATTCATGTATCATGCCGACCCTACAGGGTTGTTTAAAACCCCACAGAGTCGGCATGATGCACCAATGCAGTGCTGGCGAGTAGACTCGCCAGGACTGCATTGGTGCATCATGCCGACCAATGTACAGGAACCTGGAGGCATCATTCCGCCTTTTAAAGGGTTATACTGTGGCCTGGAATGTTTGCGGCCCACTTGGAGGGCGCCATATTGTTTCTATTCGGGTTGGTTATTTATAAATGTTTCTAATGGCCGATCTTTGTCTCTCCATGCCGTAAGAGAGTCAAGAGCAGCTCAGTGACTAATGTAATGGTGGAGGGTTTGCTCTCAGTGTGTGTGTGGCGGGGGGGGAGGGGGTTAAGTTGCTCCTGTATGTTAACCCTTTAGGGTTTATCATCTCAAGATAAATTGCTCATATCTTTATTGTCTCCAAGGTCAGAGGCATAGGAAGCAAATTCATATACTGGGGGAGAGGGAGGCTTCTTGGCCTATAAGACCTCCTGTGTTATATATCGCTTACAACCATGTCCTCGTACAATAACCCCTACCTATAAAATTTGTATAGAAAAGTAATTTTTGATGAATTTTAGATCTGATTTGAGGCCCAGGCCCCCATTTTCCCTATCCCATTGCTATATCAATCTAATTTGAGAAGCAAAGTTTTAGCTTCTTGTTCAATCCATTATCATAAATTTAATTTATAAATTCTTGGCAGTTTTTTTGGGGGCCAGACATACTCAGGCCAAACCTCCTTTATGATTTTTTTGGGGGCCAGACATACTCAGGCCCCACCTCCTTTATGATTGGGGAGGGGGCCCCCGCCCCCTTTTCCTACGCCCCTGCTACATTGGTCTTTTGTGTGACTGAATGATCCCTCAGAGGACATCAGAGACGATTAAGCATGCAATCGCATGCCCCTGCACCCGCGTCTATATCTTCAATCATTTGATTGCTAAATTTCTTTTCAAAATGAGCTTTGAAGAAACAGCCACGGAAACACGAGCGTCGTAACGAACCATTTAACGGCTGCTGATGCAGGAGTGCATCATGACCATTGGTCATCATGATGCACCAATGAAGTGCTGATGGGCAGACTCGCCAGCACTTTATTGGAACATCATGTATCAACCCAGTAGGGTCGTCATGATGTATGAATGTAGCCCAGGTGAGCCAGGGTTACATTCATACATCATGACGACCAATGGGTATGATACCTTAATGCATTAGCGGCCATTAAAGCCTTAAATAACGGCACAATGTGACCCCCGTGGAGGGTGGGGGAGGAGCGTGCCGCGGATTGCTATTTGCACAGCTAATAATGATTTGCCGTCACGAGTTGCTCACAAGGAGGTTGTGTGGAGTCCCTGACGGAGCAGCTCACGTCCCTGACGGAGCAACTAACCAAATCCTGCCTCTAGTCCTGCTTGATTGAATCCTTAAGGACTACATAATGGTTTGAAATGCATACTTTGGATTGAAGAAACTGAGCACAAATACTACTGAAAATCTTTAGAACCACTATAATTGACAGGTTTTCTAGGTAAATTCATAGCTTTTTAGAACCTTAAAATCCCAAAGATCTGAGATATGAAAACAACTATTCATTTCTGTTGGGGGGGGGGGGATCAGGGAAACCCATTTCAGTCTCCAATTCCTGTATTTGTTGTCTTGATGAATGCAACACACTGATGTATGCCAAAGGTATATTATCATTCAATAATAAATTTCAAACTAACATAGAGTCCGCATGTGAGCACTGCAATGACGCAGCATGTAAATGGGACTTGGAAGCGTCTTGCGGTCCTTAAAGGGTTAAAATGCCGACAGCGCTTATTGTGCTGAAATTTATTGAGTATTGGCGACACTTGTGGCCAATGGCGGCCAATATTGTGGCGCCAACCAATAAGGGTGTTTGTGGCGGGTGTTGGTGGTTGAGGAGAGGGGGAGTGCCGTTGAGTCTCCAGAGTTTGGGTCAAATATGCATACATATTATAAATGATGCTGGATATAGTCTGTAACTTTTGTTCAATGTTGGGGTACAATCTCCTGTATACTGAGTGCCGATCCCTCAGCAACATGTGATTTTATTGGGTAGGGAATGGACCATGCAGTCTGGCTATGATTTACCCTTCTTTGTTGAAACTAAGCGCTCATTGAGGTATAAACTTCAATATCTGTGGCCCCCACAGGCCATTCGCTCCTGTATATATGATATTGTTCAGAAGGCCCAGACTGATTTTAGCAGGACCGGATTCCTCAAGATCATTATTGTCAAGAAATGTTGAAAAACAATAATCAACTCACTATTTTAATCATTTACCCCTTTAAATCTTAATAAACAGTAATGTCTTTTGTTTTAGGGTGTAAGAACCTTAATAATGGTCTGATTTGCAAAGCATGAAAACCAAAATATGGCCCAAGGCCCCAAGATTACAGCCAGACATTTAGTTCTGCAGTCTAGTCGTTTCTGCAGGCCTGGCAGCGATTTTGACAGCAATGGCCTCGGTGACTGTGCCAACCTGACACTAAATTGTCCAATACAAATTCAACATCTAGGGCAGTACATATTCTACCACTTGTGTTTTAATACCCAAATTACCGCTAATATTCCGGCTGATTCTGCTGAAACTGGTGAAAGTTGACGCCACAATGGTATTTCTGGTCATGATGAGGGTGTGTGTCTGAGGGTGGGGTGGGTGGGTGGGTGAACGGGAAGGGATCAAAGCGTCCATAAGTGAGTACAGAGCTGCTTAAACCAACACACACACCTTCATAAATGGAGCAACAAGTGAGAACAACTCACAGTAACTCAGAGCAGCTCGGCCCCTTATCGATACCTTAATAAGGGCCATTTAACCCTTGGTGGGCCGCTGATGCAGGAGTGGTTCATGTCCATTGGTCGGCATGATGCACCAATGCAGTGCTGGCGAGTCTGCTCGCCAGCACTGCATTGGTGCATCATGCCGACCCTCCGGGAGAGTATCAACCCAGAATAGTGGCCATGATGCATGGAAGCAGCAGCGAGTTACTCGCTGAGGCTGTATTTATGCATCATGAAGACCCAGGGTTAACAAGAACCCCATCAGGCCGCCAATCACCCAACACACACAAACAAAGCCACATCCAATAGTGGGAGTATAAAAGCAGGAGGTGGGAACCCCCTCCCTAACCACCACCACCACCACTACACACAGCCCCAAGCCAATTTCCTGACGGCCAAGACCAAGTCAAACAGCAATCTGATCGACAACTCACTCACAGCTCCATCGTGTGACCCTCAGAGTCATGGATCCGTCCTACATCAATCCGCCTTTGTTGTCACCGCCTGACAAAATGTATTAATAAAGGCCTAATGTAAAGCCTAATTATGTTGGACCTGGAGGCTGTGGTATTGTATATGTAAAGCCTAATGATGTTGGGGCTGGAGACTGTGGTATTGTATAGGTAAAGCCTAATGATGTTGGGGCTGTAGACTGGTACTGTATAGGTAAAGCCTAATGATGTTGGACCTGGAGACTGTGGTATTGTATAGGTAAAGCCTAATGATGTTGGGGCTGGAGACTGTGGTATTGTATAGGTAAAGTTTGGTTTAAAGCCTAATGATGTTGGGGCTGGAGGCTGTGGTATTGTATAGGTAAAGCCTAATGATGTTGGGGCTGGAGGCTGTGGTATTGTATAGGTAAAGCCTAATGATGTTGGGGCTGTAGACTGGTACTGTATAGGTAAAGCCTAATGATGTTGGACCTGGAGACTGTGGTATTGTATAGGTAAAGCCTAATGATGTTGGACCTGGAGGCTGTGGTATTGTATATGTAAAGCCTAATGATGTTGGACCTGGAGACTGTGGTATTGTATAGGTAAAGCCTAATGTAAAGCCTAATGATGTTGGGGCTGGAGGCTGTGGTATTGTATAGGCAAAGCCTAATGATGTTGGACCTGGAGGCTGTGGTATTGTATAGGTAAAGCCTAATGATGTTGGGGCTGGAGACTGTGGTATTGTATAGGTAAAGTTTGGTTTAAAGCCTAATGACGTTGGGGCTGGAGGCTGTGGTATTGTATAGGTAAAGCCTAATGATGTTGGGGCTGGAGACTGTGGTATTGTATAGGTAAAGCCTAATGATGTTGGGGCTGGAGACTGTGGTATTGTATAGGTAAAGTTTGGTTTAAAGCCTAATGATGTTGGGCCTGGAGACTGGTATTGTATAGGGTAATAGAGGGCAGTGGTATAAAGCCTAATGAAAAATGGAGTAAAGTCCGTTATATAATGCTACACAAATCTCCACACTCACCTAGCTTCTACCTGATGGTAACAATTTTTGACCTGAATATATGCAGTGGAGGTTTAAGAAGGGGGCACGGGATGTTTTGGACCCCAAAATTTGCTCAAAAATAGGGGGTGCACCCCCTCCTTTAGGGTCGCGCACCCTGCTTTTTCAAAATCAGGGAAAGATTAATGTATTGTAGACACTGTGCAATAATCCCTGCTTGGTGAATAACTCTCTACAATTGTTCATCATTTATCACGTGTACTTGACTGTTTGCACCACAATATTGTGGTGCAGATACACATAGTGGTTTGCACCACACTCATCATAAGTGCAGTCAATCTCTAAATTGCACATTAGCCTCCCAATCAAATATCATCATCCTTATCATACCCCTGTTCTTATCTACCCATAATACATGTACTTTCATGGCAGCAGGGTGCTTTTATACAATGATATCCTTTAGGTTGTCTGGAATGAATACGGTAGCACATCGGAGCTATATCCAAACATCATAATTAACCCACATGGCTGTACACTTTTGGAAGGTCAGTAATACTTGCATAAAAGTAGCACTTTCAGCATGCCTATACATTATGACGACCCTGCTGGGCTGATACCAGCCTCGGCCAGCGTCTATTGATACTCAGTTCAAACGAAGAGTGGGAGAGTAGCGGGAGTGATATCGGGGTGGGTGAGCGAGCCTGGGCTGATACACCCTGCCGGTGGGTCGGCATCATCATATGACCAAGAAACATGATTATCGGCCATTAAAGGAATACAGGGTTGACACAGGGCTAAAATGAACTGCTGGCAAGGATGCACCCCTGCATCAGTGGTCATTAAAGGGTAAATTGCAGTAGGTCGAATAGGAAGGGTAAACCCTTTAAGGGCTGCTGATGCATTGATGCATCATGCCCATTGGTCATCATGATGCACCAATGAAGTGCTCACGAGACTACTCGCCAGCACTTCATTGGAGCATCATGCTGCCCCTCCGGGAGTATATGTATCAACCCCGTAGGGTCGACATGATGCTCCAATGAAGTGGTGGCGAGCAGTCTTGCAAGCATTTCATAGGTGCATCATGATGACCAATGGCCATGATGCACTGCTGCATCAGCGGCCTTTAAAGGGTCAATACACTAGCTTCACCCAGACTCCATCTATCACGTCACAGGGCGCCTTATCACGACCTTTGTGTGTCGTTCCACTTGGTGCTTCACTCCATCCACCTTTTACTGTAACATGCCCGCCATGACAGCTATAAATGGCGGATCGTGGAGGGCGCGGACGGACAGGGCCTCCTCCCCCCACCTCACAATTCACATTGGAGTGATCAATTATTAAAAAACATGGGAGTGGGGTGGAAACTGAAAAGGAGACTGAAAAGTTTTTTCAGCCTGGAATATCGCACACTATCATACATAGTAAAATCCTAAATGCAGACACAAAGTTTTTTAACACCTTTGTAGATGGGTCTACCCCCCCCTCCCCAACCCAGCCCATCATCAATTCAGTTTCCCGAAAATTATTTGACCCCAAAACCTACGGTACCCAATCCTGTTGCTTCAAATGGCCACCCAAGTAAAAAAAGAAGATGAGAGAAATAAAAGAAAAATGGCCCCTCCCCTGTGCCTACGTATCGAAACCTTTCTTGCACCCCCTCCCCGCGACAGGGAGTGTAAAAAGTTTATAGACTCCTTCCCCAACCCCCACATTTTTCAAAAATGTCCCCTCCCCCATCTCCAGCAGCCAGGCGGAGTGGTTAATGTGGATGAATATTACATGGATGACGGTAATTAATCCCCGCCTCTCCTCACTCACTTACCGACTCCTGGTGGCGGTGGTGACTCGGTGGGCGGGCACCATAAACTTCATATCTCCGGCTACTGGACGCGCTCTGCCCCCCTCCCCCCGCCCTTGCATCACCCCCACTTCCTCCCCCTCCCTCCCGTCAGTTGGTGAGAGGGACCTAGAGATAGATGACTATCCATATGATAATATGGAACGGTGTATATTCAAGGGAATTATACCAGGGTATACTGGGGACTATAACATGTAGGGGAGTGAGTATAGAGTCGAGCAAAGGTCTCCTGTGCTTTGCTTGCACATGAGGCGCCAAATCCTTTAAAGCCAAATTCGACGATGACCCATCGGTCATCGGCGCCTCAAAACAACAGACACCTACAACACCCTAAACCTAGATATATATTATATATATATATATATATATATATATATATATATATATATATATATATATATATAAGTACATACAATGTACCACATCCACAGTCCATACATCGCACTAATTGTAGACACAGGGGAAGTGGTACATATATATGGTAGGAGCAGTCAACTGGTCTGAAGCCGCTACATATACTGTATAGGTGAAGTAGTATAGGGAGTAGGGAGTGTATCTCAGGCGACAGCAATCCTTTTTCACTCTAGATTCATTGAGCCCACCGTTCTTATTTGTTCTCCTATACCCATAATGGCTGATAGATGAAAACATGACATAGATGGATATTTTACTGAAGCCTGTATTAAAGAATCATATATTACGACTTCTTGGAATGGCTCACTGAAAATGGGACACCAGGAAAACAGGTAGTAAGGTTCGTTTTACTGATATGATGTACACACCATTATGTACTGTCTCTCTCCCTCACGCAAGAGCTGACAAACTCGTCAATTTTAATGTGCCATGAAAACCTCCCCCAGGAGCAGGTTTCTGTCAATTACCGCCGCAGTCGCTGCCGTGTGTCCCCACCCTCACACTTTATACCAATATCAGACGTCACCTATGTTCCAAAAAAAAAAAAAAAAAAATTAAAAAGATTAAAAAAAGAAATTATATATACAATTTTTTTTTGCAAAATATGATGTCCTTGTAATCCAAGATTAGAGGTCCCTTTTTCTAAATTACATTTTACGAATTTAAGGAAAATGTATCTTGTTTTCAGACAACTACTATAGATTTGAATAAGGGGGGTCTTTTTCTTTTCTTTTATTTAAAAGTATTCAAAATGTATTATTGAGAACGTTGCATGAAAACTTGAGGCAGGAATGCCATCGTAAGCCTCTTTGTTTTCTATGATAAAGCATTTTTTATGCCCCAGCTATTCAGTAATGAGGAATGTGCCAAAAAAACATGTTTTTTTTTTTTGTTCTGAAATAAGCGGGACATTTTTGTCCCAAAATCGATGTACTGTATTAGGCGTGGGGATGAAAATAGAGAACACACGTGAGGAACCCTTTTGAAGCTGAGTGCAGGGCAGGGGGGTGTCTCCTCCTGGTGCATTCAGCTGCCTTATGGAGGGTGGCGGGCGGGGCAGGGCGGGGTGGGCCGCCAGGAGGGACCCATTCCGCGCGCTTTATGTCCCAACTTAAAGTGGCCGTGTAGCAATTAGTGCCACCAGGGCGCGCCCTAATGGCACCTAGTGCGCATGCGCATGGGGGCCTAGGGCTGCACAGGAGACGTATAAAGACAAATATGGCGCGCGCCGGGCATGATTGAGTTTGTGCTGTGTGCAATAGCTGCCCTGCGCATGCCTCACCGGAAGTGGCGTACTACACCGGAAGGACAGTGGGGAACGCTGGGAGGAAGATGTTGGCGGTAGTAAACCCGAGCCCGACGGGGACCGGACGTGATCCACCCGTACCTTTCCTCATTATCGCTATCTCCGCCGCCGTCTGCCGGAACTTCCGGTTGGGCGGGTGTTGTCGGCAAAGACAGCAATGGCGGGTTTAAGGGTCCCATGGCGGATCGGACGATGGTTCCCCCGGCTCTACCAACCCTCCTGTTATGAGCGTCCTGTGTTCCATAACGCCTAACAACACTTATGACGGGTTGTAAACTCAGACCCCCGTGCACCTCCCCCCTTCTACTCCTGACAACAGCTGCTCGCCCCGACCCCTCACCCTCTCCTCTATGGCCATCTCAATTAACGCCGGTAGAAAGTAGCGTCTTTTTAATGTGTAATTCGACTTTTAACTGTTCCAGGGCCACCAGGGCGTGATAGACACTCCCCTCCCCTGCCTCACCCCACCTGGAACTCATGTTATATTGAGCACATGACGCTCAGGATCGGTGCTCCACCCCTCCCCCCCCCACTCATCCTTTAAGGACAGCATAGTGCTTTGGGTGGCTATGCCCTTTTGTCATTAGAATGCAGAATGCACGGAGTGACAAAATGCACTAATGCACGAGTAGCATCAAGTGTATCATGGCGACAGACACAGCATTACGAACCTTGATCTTATAATCTATAGGTTACCCAGTTACAATTGTCTCAGCCCGCACAGCCAAATCCCATGATGTCACACAGTCCGTCAAGGGTTAATGAATGAACTCAGATATAGCCCTTACACGTGCGGGCCATGTGTTGTTCCGGTCACGTAGTGTTACCTGAGTGCCCCCTGGTGGGACGCCCCTGTACCTGCCACATGGCAGACAGACGCCGGGCGGACGCAGGACAGACGCGCACCTGTATTGTCCACCTCACCTGAGTCCCTCCTCTATTTCCCTCTCTCACCCTAAGGGTATTCTAACCCTTTAATGTGTCATACCAATTGGTCATCATGATGCATGAATGCAGCCCTGGTCAGTAATTCACCAGGACTCCATTCATGCATCATACCGACCCTCTGGGATTAATATGGGTATCCCCGATGGGTCGGCATGAGGCGTGTAAGACCTGGCGAGTAACTCGCCAGGGTTGCATTCATGCATCATGACGACCAATGGGCATTTTAACACTATGCAGAACTTAAAGAGGTGGGTATTCTATCCTGACCACTCAGGACGATTAACCCGGTCAATTAAGATAAGTGAAAGGTGAGCGGCGTACCTGGAGATAGATGGAGATGGGGCACGGTGGTCGTTGTTTTCATATGGTGTGAGCTTACTAAGTGGCCACGTGCGACTGTTGTAAACACCCACATATAAGCCGCACCCTTCGTATAAGACGCACCCTGACTCCATCCCAGACCTATAAGGCGCACATGAACTTGATTCTGAGCAGCCCCATACTTAGTGCCATACTAAGCTCATAAGAGGTAGGATTACGTATGCAGAGGCACAGGAAAAGGGAGGGGGCCGGCCGCCCCCCCCCCAATCTTGAAGGAGGTGGGGCCTGAGTATGTCTGGGCCTTCCTAAAATTTGCCAAGAACTCATAAACTAAATGGAAAAGAAGCTTAAACTTTACATCTCAAATTAGATTGATAGGATGATGGGATAGGGAAAATGGGGGTCTGAGTCTATCAGCGGCGTAGGAAAATTGACCAATAATTCATAATGAATTTAACAAAAAGCTAAAACTTTGCATCTCAAATTCAATTGATATAGTAATGGGATAGGGAAAATACTTTTCAATACAAATTTTATATAGGTATGTAAAAGTGCTATTACGCTTGAGCCAACAATCAAAGGTGGTCGAGGTGGGGCCCCTGTTGGGCCCCCCAATGAAAACTTGCTTCCTACGCCTCTGTCTAAAGTCAGATCCAAAATTCACCAATAATTACTTTTCTATACAAATTCTATATACCTACCGTAATCTCCCGCGTATAAGGCGCGTCTTATACGCGAGGTTTTGGTTCTTCCTGGATCCACAAGGGGGAGATCAAGACCTTCATTTTGATATGTTACACTCTCCTGAAGTCCTGGTAGGACATAAGGGATTTCATCGGGGTCCATGGGGCACTAGCTATACATAGCTTTTTGAATTTTTAAAATCCATTCAGTAGAACAAAAGTTATGATTTTTCTATTTTTCTGATCAAATCCTAAAACTCCAGGTGCGCCTTATACGTGGGAGATTACGGTATGTATAGACGTCATCGCGCTTCAGCCGACAATTCAAAGTTATTGTGAAGAGGCCCTAGCTGGGACCCCCAAATTAAAATTTACTTCCTACCCCTCTGATATTTTATCCTACCGCGCCTGTTAGCAACAACCTTGTCTTAGGCCATCGTCTAATTGACCCTTTGTTTCCAAAATACAATGTTATAGTACTGCATATATGCAGTATAGGGGTCAAAGGGTTAAATCACAGCTAGGAGTTTTCCTCACGTGTAAGCCGCACCTTATACGTCAGGTATTACGGTACAGCAGAGACCACGGTTGAGATAAGTGGATTGGAAACTGGACGGGGGAGGGGAGGTGGGGGTTAATAACATAAGGTCTTGAATAAATCATCGTTCATTGTCTTGTCTATACATTGGACCTAGAGACATCATGGGGTCCTTAGGCCAATAACAACCTTTCAAAACTCATATATTGTGTACATGTAACAAGCTACATGGTAGATCGGCAAACATAACAAATGAGATAATAGCTGATCCTTTGTGTGCAACATCTGGTATGTGGGTTATTTCACAACCATGCATGTAACCCATATTATGATAGTCAAAGGCTAACACTAGCACTAATACAAACCTTCTTAGATTCAAACACTGACGCAGTATTTGATCTCACAAAGAATATGAAACTAAGCTATGACATGCTATCTTCATCTCTATTCTTCTTTTGTGCAACATGCTGGCTAAAACTTATCAATTACTTCTTAGATTCAAACAATGACGCAGTGTTTGATCTCACAAAGAAGATGAAGGTCAGGTATCACATGCTATCTCTATCTGTTTATCTTGTGTTCAGCATGCTGGTTGCAGGGTGGGCGGCAGCCCTATAGCCACATGTCACTTAAATACTACCCACATGCACCAATTTGTCAGTTATATAAATGAGCTTGTATTGTGTACAGCATGGAAAGGTTTACATGATAAGGTGGTTAGCTAATGATATATTACTCATCAGCAATGTGAGAATGCCATTAATGTGATGTGGTTTGTCTCATTCTCTCTGTGTGTCTCTCCACCTGCCTCTCTCCTCTCTTTCTCTCGTTGAGATCCCCCCTGGGGTTTTCCCTATGCATCTGACCAGCCACAGTAGTGCAGACGGTGATATAGCTCTCCTAATACGTTGAAAATCATTATTTCATCGTAGTTCTCCATTAGGCAGATTTATCAATCTTTGCCATTGAGTATTTCACAATGGTTCCCCAAACCCCTTCCCCCTGTGCTTCCCCTGTGTGTCAACTTTTCTTTGTCCTTTTGTATTTGCAACATTTTCAAATTCCCTACAAGAGTATTCCCTGTGCAGTGGGACGCGTGGTAGACCGGCCAACCACTAACTACTGGACTTTCTGTAACACCCCACCCATACAATCTCACTGGTCTGGTCAGTTATTCCTGCAACCTCAATCACTCCTTGGTCGGTCAGTCAGTAGCGGTGGTCAGTATTGACTCAGGCCGTGTATATTTCATCACGTAGGGGCTGTGTCCCTGCTAGTGCTACTGCTGGTCGGTCAATACGTCAATACAATACGGTGACCAAACATAACCTCGGTGGTCTATGTGGCTATAAGTCAGGGGCGTAGGGAAAGGGAGGTGGGACCTCAGTATGTCTGGGTCCCCCCAAAAGAATTTACAAGAGAATTCACATACATATTTCCTCTGACAATGCTGGTGAAAAGGGCATCATGCATGAATTTACAGGGGCGTAGGACAAGGGGGGGGCAGGGGACCCTGGGCCGTCCCAATCAGAAAGGAGGTGGGCCTGAGTATATCTGGACCCCCCCCCCCAAATTTGACAGGAATTCATAATAAATTGAACAAGAAGCTAAAACTTTGCATCTCAAATCAGATTGATATAGTAATGGGAAAGGGAAAATGGGGCCTGGGCCTAAAATCAGATCTAAATTTCATCAAAAATTACTTTTCTATATAAACTTTCTCTAGGTATGTATAGGCGCTATTGTGCTTAAGTCGACCATTCATGGTGTTCGAGGCGGGGCTTCCTACACCTTCATTATGAATGCACGATGCTGCCTTTACAGGTTTAATGTAATGTATATATGGGAATGTGTTATCACAAAAGGCAAAGCCATGTCGCCAAGGACAGTGTATAGTTTGAGGTGGTTACGATAGTACATCTAGTTGTGACACTGATATGGGACAGGGGCTTATCATGTGACCACTTGGTATTGAAAATTAACACAGCTAATTGGCGTTATGGAGTATATGGATTGTAGCTAATAGGTGAGCAAATACTGCGGTCAATACACAGGGGGTGAGGGTGGGTGATGCAATTAGAGGTGTAACCAGGTATGGGGCAGATAATACAAACTGCCATGTCCATATACTACTTTCATTGACCTACAATACCGAGGTATCAGACCATAATTACCGTATCAGACCCTGGACATGAAGGGAGAGGTGGGGAGGGGGGGGGGGATTCATTTACATCTGTTAAAAGACCAATTATATAAATGTCTGCAGACTACCCCTGGCATCATGTCAGATACTGAAGTGCACCACTCTATTAAAAATCAATGTCTATTTATGACATTCAGGAGAAATTGTACCCTATTTTCTGTCTTAAATCGGTGATTGAGGTGTTTAGATGAATGTACATTTGTCTAACTGAGCAGCTGATGAATGTACATTTGTGTAACTGAGCAGCTCAATAATAGGATCCCCATAAAGCATGTCCCAGTAATGATATCACGCAACCCTAGATTGGCTTCATGATGGGTGTTACATAACAAAAGGTATATATCTCCTAATATAAATGCCTACAAACCCCTCCCCTAGTCCTTTTCTTGTGATACATCTAGAAAGCAAATTGTACATTTCCCTTGATGGTTCATAATATAAAGTCATGAGGAATGATAGCTTGGGTTATGTCTTATATGCCTATGTTTGTTCAATAACTTTGGACTACAACCCCCCCCCCCCACCCTTGGTAAGGATACCACCCCTAGCTTGGCTTCATGCCTCCAGCTCTGTATTGACTCCTTGTTATTACATGTAGGCTAACATGGTACCTGGTATGTGGTCCAATACACACCTGGATCCGCCATCATTCACACATGGCCCTTTCTCACACCTGTCCTTTACACCTGTCCTTTATGTAGGTCCCTAAACACAAGTGCCTGGAGTGGGCCCTGTGGTGTGGTTGGTAGGACACTGTATGGTGGCTGTCCTTTGTCTATGTCTCATATATCATATGTCTTGTTTATGTAGGTCACTTACCTTCAATCATTCAAGGCCTAATAGAGCATTACACCTTTAAAGACCACTGTCGCATTATTGCATCAAGCCCATTAGTCAGCATGATGCAATAATGACATGTCTGCTTGTCAGCACATCATTTTTGCATCGTGTCAATCCTTGGTGAGTATATCAACCCCATAGGGTCGGCATGATGCATGAATGCAGCCCTGGTGAGTTACTCCCCAGGGCTGCATTCATGCATCATAACGACCAGTGGGCATGATGCATTAATAACCTTTAAAGGACTAAAAATCTACACAGACAGGTGACAGATACCTTCCTAGTCAGCCTGTCAGTCACCTACAGACAGAGGACAGCTTTATGACGGCTACAGCTTTGTGACAGGGATCGATCCCTGGTGGTACATTAAGTGGTGTAACAGTTGGCAGTCTCACAAAGCCTCCGCCATACTGCCACCACTACTAATAAAAACCCCCAGGGCATGGGGATAGTGTGGTAGGCTGGGGGAGGGGGTGGACAGGGGTAGGGGTAGAGGTGGTATGTGGCGTGTATCTTTTTTAAGGTAACATTGCAGTGGCGGATTTAGAGGCCCCCTTTTTTCCAGTACTTAAGAGTTTAGATATTTTGGACTCCAAAATTTGCTCAAAAATAGGGGGGGTGCCACATCCTTTAGGGCCGCGGCCCCTCCTTTTTAAAATCCTGGATCCGCCACTGAGTAGAATAGAAATGGTTGTTGGGGAACAGAGGACTAGAAAGCAAACCTTTATTTGGATGGCTGATTTTGGTGGGCCCCACTGACTTAACTTTTGTATAGCTAATAGCCTTACTCCTGACCACCTTATCCTATGCCAGTGGTGAAAGCAGGGGGGTTAAAGAGACTGGAGATTTCTCTACAGAAAGCTCATGAATGTATGAGATTTGAGATGGGCTACGAAAGCCCAGCCCTTTAAGGCTTAAAAGGGTATATCTGGGGTGTATATGGGTGCCAGAAGCCTGGAGGCTACTGGAGCAGGCAGCAGGGCCGTCTGGCACGTGGCTGGCGGCAGGAGGAGGGGAATGACCTCAACATAAACTAGATCCTGGCTACCCACACAGCTAAACTAGTTTAGTTAGTTATAGTGAAGATAAACTAGATTCTGTTCAAACTCACTCATTGTAATAATCTTATTTTGCTATTTACAGGAGAGATGATGACCAATAAAAGAGAGTGGAAATTCCAAATCTGGCCGTTTGTCCAAAGGTAACTTCTCTGAGGCTAAGTTCCATATGTATATTACCATTTCCATATACTACTCACTCTATTTCCCATATTCGAATCACGGTATTTCATTGTTTCCATATACTACTGATATTGTTTCCATAAACTAATGATATTGTTTCCATATACTACTTACACCATGTACATATACTACTCACACCGATTCCATATATACCGTTTTTCCATACTTCTCACCCCATTTATCCACACCCCCTCACACCTTTTTACCATATACTACTCACTAGATTTGTATATAGGCCTACTTCTCATATATCCATAAACTATTGACACTATTTCCATTTACTACTGACATGATTTCCATATACTACTCACTAAATTTGTATATATACAACTTACTCTATTTTCCCATATACACATGCGCCATGGACACAGCTCTTTAATATAAATAGCTTGAGCAAGTCAGCATATCACTCAAGAGTCAATTGACTGTTCCAACAGTACAAATTCGCTCTGAGTAGAACAGAGCTGCTCCCCCAGGGTCGGATCCAGGATTTTGAAAAAAGGGGGGGGGGTGCGCCCCTCATTTAGCTAAATTCTAGGGTAAAAGGAGTTAGGTAAACTCTTAAGTACAGGGGAAAAGGGGGGCGCGCGCCACTGGTGCCACCACTTCATAGACCAGCCTGACATACAACACACTACATGGGGTTTGAGGGGCTATCACCATCAGCCGTAACGCTTTGGGGGCCGCTAATGCCTTAATGTATCATGCCCATTGGTCGTCATGATGCCTGAATGTAGCCCTGGTGAGTAACTCACCAGGGCTACATTAATGCATCATGACGACCCTACAAGGTTAATACACTCTGGGAGGGTCGGTGTGATGCTGTGATGAAGTGCGAGCCAGTATCATGATGCACTCCTGCATTAGCGAGCTTAATAGGGTTAAGACCAGAGGGTGGAGAGTATAAGGGGTGTCTACCTCGCGTGTGGTGGATCAATGAATTGAATCCGCCCCTAGATGGCGGTCTCCCCCTACACCAAACCCTGCCCGCTAAGCGTCTCCGTCACGGAACGCTGAGGGTTAAGTAACACGTGGTGACGGTGCTACAGGGGTTAGTGACGCCTCTCACCCTCCTCCTGCTACTATATGGTGTTATAACCCTATATGTTCCATATACTGCCTATTTTAACCATTAAAGGGCCGCATGATGTACTGCATTATAAAGCAGTGATTATGAGTTCATCAACCTTGTTGTGTCGGCCAGATCCATCAATCAGGCACTGACAGGATACAGAAAAGGTCAAAATATGCATTGATTTGCATCATATATAAGTCAGGGATGGAGGTGACTGAGCACGAAAGTCACTGAAATGCTCAATTAGAAACCTTTAAATACCAAATGTTTATATTTTTATAGGAATGTATAGGTCTTTGAAACTTCGCTGAAATCAGGATAAACCCTAAAGACTTTGTTATCGAACATCAAGCTCATTTCAACATTTACCACAATTGCTGTATTGGTGCATCATGCCTACCCTTTTGGGATGCAAGAATGCAGAACATAGTCGCCAGGGTCTTTTATAGTAAGTAGGACTAGATGCGGTCCCTATAGGTTTATTCATAAGTCTACCTGACTCTGTGGGCCCCTGGAGGTCCAGTTACCCGCCTTTACTTTGGTTAGATCTACCTAATACCAGTCCCGAGGTACATTGTTGTCACCAACATCCAAAGTACACAGTCACTGATAGCATTATCCCTATAAGGGCCGCTAATGCAGGAGTGCATCATGCCCATTGGTCGGCACGATCCACCAATGAGCAGAATCACCAGCACTTAATTAGAGCATCCTGCCGACCCTCCAGTACTGGACGGTCGACATGATGCATGAATAAAGCCCTGCTGGGTTATTCGCCAGGGCTGCATTCAAGCATCATGACAACAATGGATAAGATGCAATGTATCACAGGCGCTTAAAGGTTTAACAACTAAACAGTTGGCTGTACCTTTTTGGTATCATGGTGCATGAATGTAGGCCTGGTGAGTAACTCGCCAGCGCTGTATTCATGCATCAATAAATCCAGGCCCTATTAGGGTCGAACCATGTGATACGTCAGCAATACAGCACTTGCGTGTTACTCACCAGGACTATATTGGTGCATCATACCTACATGAATGATGCTGGATCCTTGAGGTATTAAGATGTTCTTTAAGGGTTAAATTAACAAAGCTCTGTGGTGGGGTGCATCATTACCATTGTCTGTCTACCCCCACCCCCCCCGCCCACACCCAACCACCTACACACTCACCCACAAACACCCTTATACCCGCCTCCCACACGCACATAACAATGTAGGCGTCCATTCTCTCTACACCTGACATTCCGTACCCCTTAAAGGCCTCCTGATTCATAAATGCAACATGCCTATTGGTTGGCATGATGCATGAATGCAGCCAGGGCGAGTAAGCATCATGCGGTACCGATATACTCCCAGAGGGTCGGCATGATGCTCCAATGAAGTGTTGTCGAGCAGTCTCGCCAGCACTTCATTGGTGCATCATGCCGACCAATGGGCATGATGCACTCCTGCATCAGCAGCCCTTAAAGGGTTAGGTACAGCTCGTCATTTACCTCTCGGCTACATCAAAGTCGGCAAAATTACTTTTCTGCCTCTAATAAGGTTTGTATTGTTTTTTTCAGGGATGCCGAGATGCGCAGCTGCGGCCGCGCGCGCAGCCCTGAGCAACTCACCAGCGCCCCCTCCAGGGAAAAGTCGACTCCCTTTTAACCCTTTGACAACTGCTAATGTATCATGCCCATTGGTCACCATGATGCGCCAATGAAGTGCTGGTGAGACTACTCCCCAGCACTTCATTGGTGCATCATGCCGAGATTCTGGGAGTGTATCAACCCTCAGGGTTGACAATATGCATGAATGAATAGCCCTGGCGATTTATTCATGTATCATGACGACCAATGGACATCATACATTAATACACTGTCACCCAGGCTGTCAGGGGTTAAAGTGGCGGCAAACTGAAGGTGAAACTTTGAAGCAAAATACAAAAGATGAAAGAGTGGTGCCGTAGGGGGGTTAGACAATGTGCGCCATGGAGGTGTTCACTTTGTCAGCCTCCTACTCATCCTGTGGCCTAGAACCTCGAGCACAGGGGTTATGATTACCGTAGTAACTGGTCTTAGTGCTTTAACGCTTTAAAGGCCGCTGATGCATGAGTGCATCATGTCCATTGGTCGTCATGATACACCAATGAAGTGCTGGCGAGACTGCTCGCCAACACTTCATTGGTGCATCATGCCGACCCTACAGGGTTGATACATATAATCCCGGAGGGTCGTCATGATGCCCCAATGAAGTGCTAGCGAGCAGTCTCGCCAGCACTTCATTGGTGCATCATGACGACTAATGGGCATGATGCATTGATGCATCAGCGGCCTTTAAAGGGTTAATGTACCATTCTATTACTGGGGCTTATACAAGACTGGCATTTATTGGAGAAACAGTTTTTGGGTTGCATATAGGCCGCCCCTTCCAATATGCTTCTGCAGCAATGGTTATTTCCCTCTTTAAAAGCTTAAAAAATAGACCCCTGAGTTCATGCATATATGAACCATCCTGGCTTTAGTCTACAAGTTGCAGGAAAGGGTAATTTTGTTGTAAAATTATTTTAAGAACGAGGAGTTATGGTACACATGTGTACTATAAACTTCAAATCCTAAACGCTTCTTTAGGAGTCTGGCGCTTATTTGAGATCGTAGCCAGAAAATTAAGACAAGTTGCGCTTTAATTCGAAAAGTACTCTTCAAGGTATACCTAAGGCAGAACCTAGTTTTAAGGCTAATAAATGTCTGGCCCTTATACATACCAATACGGTACCCCCCCCCCTTACCAATAAATGTGCATCACACTAGTTCTACTACCACTACCTGAGAACAAAATACAACACGGACTCATTAACCTATATTCTGTTGTCGTCTGCTCCTTCCCGCCAAAACTCATTTTTACTGGAGGTTGAAATGCCTCGCTCGTCGTGGGGATTAACTCTATACAGATGCCTGATCAGCGTTTCACTTTAACCCTTTAAAACCTGATAGTACATTAATGTATCATGCTCATTAGTCCTGGGTCATTAGTCACTATATGTATAATGCACGAATGCTGCCCTGGTGAGTAACACACCAGGGCTACAGCCATTCATCATGCCAGCCCTATGGAGCTGATACACTCGCGGAAAGTCGGCATGATGCACCAATGAAGTGCTAACAAGCAGACTCGCCAGTACTTCAATGGTGCATCATGACAACAAAGACTTGGAGGCATCATGCGGCCCTTGGATGATAAATTGTATAGAGGTAGGTGATCAGCATGTCAGTAACTTTAGGACAAACAGACAGACGGACCGGTGAGAGACAGCGTGAGGGGAAGCCTCAATGCTACCATTAGGTTCGCCCTCTATGTACAACATGATGCCTCAAGGTGAGGGGCAGCTTCGATGCTACTATTAGGTTCGCCCTCTATGTACAACATGATGCCTCAAGGTGAGGGACAGCCTCAATGCTACCATTAGGTTCGCCCTCTATGTACAACATGATGCCTCAAGGTGAGGGGCAGCCTCAATGCTACCATTAGGTTCGCCCTCTATGTACAACATGATGCCTCAAGGTGAGGGGCAGCTTCAATGCTACCATTAGGTTCGCCCTCTATGTACAACATGATGTCTCAAGGTGAGGGGCGGCCTCGATGCTACCATTAGGTTCGCCCTCTATGTACAACATGATGCCTCAAGGTGAGGGGCAGCCTCGATGCTACCATTAGGTTCGCCCTCTATGTACAACATGATGCCTCAAGGTGAGGGGCAGCCTCAATGCTACCATTAGGTTCGCCCTCTATGTACAACATGATGCCTCAAGGTGAGGGGCAGCCTCAATGCTACCATTAGGTTCGCCCTCTATGTACAACATGATGTCTCAAGGTGAGGGGCAGCCTCAATGCTACCATTAGGTTCGCCCTCTATGTACAACATGATGTCTCAAGGTGAGGGGAAGCCTCAATGCTACCATTAGGTTCGCCCTCTATGTACAACATGATGCCTCAAGGTGAGGGGCAGCCTCAATGCTACCATTATGTTTGCCCTCTATGTACAACATGATGCCTCAAGGTGAGGGGCAGCCTCAAAGCTACCTTTAGGTTCGCCCTCTATGTACAACATGATGCCTCATTGCGTTACGTTCATAATATTACAGCAATGGATGTAAATGCCTATAGGTGCCGGCATGATGCATGAATATAGCCCTTGCGAGTTACTCGCCAAAGCAACATTCATGCATCACGAAGACCTATTGGCTAGAGAAAGTGGAGACGCACACGTCAAGGTATCATGTCCTTTTAAGTTGATTTACAATCACAGATGATCTTATATCTAATTAAGACCTACTGAGGGGGAATGCAGAGCAGCCATGTTTCTCTCAGAGTCTTTTTAAAGTTAGGGTTTCACATCATATGTTATAAAGTATCAGTTATAATTATGTCACCAAAGGACAACCCTCAACAGCATGGACGTATACAAATGATTAAGAGGTAAATCGTAATAGGTGACACAAGGGGTCATCAGTTCAGGGTGTAGGAATTATGAAATTTACATATGGAAGGCTTTCCTATTATAAGAGGTGCCGGCCCCTGTCCATTACCCCTTAACCTATGCAACTGAAAAGTGAACACATCTAAAGCATACAGTCCTTGACACAATTCCAGGTGAAAGAATCGTGGTGCTATGTGAAAGATGTGTGTCATGACATTTGTCATGACGTCAACCTCAAGGTTATCTACCATGGCTAGATAGCAGTGACAAGTTATTTTCACACATCCAGGTCAGTCCCCAGGAACTCAGGGTACGGCTTAATTGAACGTAGGGGTTTATGCATACCGGTATTTTATAAAACGGCTGGCAGTGCTCTGCTGCACGATAGAAGTGACCTTGAGTGCATTATAGAAATACAGTGCACAGCTAAGAAAGATCACCATAGTTGTAAACCAGTCAGGTACCCTTAATTTTTCTAGATATACCTTGATTGGGTACTTGATTGATTGGAATGAAATATACAATGTTTTATAAAGACAATAGACATCTTCTTCACATCTTGACTGCCTGTTGTCCCATAATGCACTCAGATGCATTTGTGCATTATAGAACAACAGACAGTCTTGATGTGAAATAGATCGTTGTCTATTCTCTAAATAGACAACAATATGGAATGATATTTTAAAAGCACAGCTTGTAGAAAGTACAAGAACCGGGTACTCAGGGTGTAGCTTTTAAATATGTGAGGTTTTACATGCAGGTTATAAATTGCTGTCAGTGAACTTGAAGGTGATCCACAATTGTCGTAACACTATTGACCTCCTATAGAACCCGGATGAGGATGAATGGGCCTGGGTGGGAGAGCGCAGGCGCAGGGAACGCCCTAACGCTGTCACCAATGAGAACACAGAGGGCAGCGATTAGGGCGCCATCAGGCGGGCTACGCCACAACCACCCCTCCCCCCAGTCTCCATATAAAAGCGTCTGTAACCACGTAATATCCTCTATTATCGCCCGACTTCTTTGACACTGGGACGATTAGTTTCTTTTTTATTGAGACATCCAGGGGTAGGGGATATAGTAGGGTCATGAGGTGAATGGCTCGGGGTGGGGGATCACGAGTGGGAGGGGGTGGGTCATTGAAGGACTATATAATACCCAAACCTCCCACAGATGATGCCACAGTGAAGCATCAGCCTGCACCCTTTGGGAGTGCATCAAACATGTGGAAATGCCATGATGCATGATTACAGCTTTTGTGAGTTACTCACCAGGACTGTATTCAATCACCATACAAACAGTTCTACTTACAAGGGGGCATAGAGCTGCATTAAATAGTGCTGTCTGTACATGGTTACTCAGTGAGGGGGGGGGTGTAGGTGGGTTAGGGGGGGTCTGTGTCCTGATCAACACGTCTGTACGTGATGGATGAGCAGCTCACAAAAGGACCGAGAGGGGTGAGCTGCTCACTGTGTCTCTGACTGTAGGATAGTAAGGGGGGGGATGTTAAGAGAGAAACACTGGTTCTCTGGCATGGTAGTATAGCCTAAGTTGTATTCCCCAACATATAGATCACTGGTTTAATCATTTCCAATTTTTTGGTGGATGGATACCGGTGAACAATAGGAACAACCAATATGTCTGATATCTTGCTAGTGGACTCTGTCCCTGACCTAACCCTGGCCCCAAAGCTCATTTAAAATTGTTATCTGGGGTATTAACCCTTTAAGGACAGAGCAAAAATTGTTGCCCTGGCCATAGGGACGGCCTCTGAAAAAAGTATAGTTCCTAGAGGACGAGCCTTTTTTCAATTCCTATACTAATCCTTTATAACAGGTGTCAAATATAGTCGACGCTAGGCCTACCACGGTGTCGACTATAGTCGACGCTAGGCCTCAATGGGTTAAAATTAATTAAGAGTATATCCATGAGCAGGGTTTATTTTGGTGTCAGCGTTTATACACAATCCACACACAGCCACCTCCCCCTAAAAATAGACACCCTGGGTTTGCTGGTGCCGGAGGGACTTGGCATCCCTGTCTTCCATATAGTGGTATTCTGGTGGTGTTCCCAGAGAGCTCTGATAGCGGGAGAACAGCCCCCGGCCCCGGCGTCTTCATGGGGTTGACGGTGATAGCTGATACCGATTAGCAATCTCAGCACTCCCGGCGCCCTGTCCCTGCAGCCCCGGCCGCCCTTCATACCATCCGCCGCCATGGATAGACACAACACAACACACGGCCACGCCGCCCCGCGGGTCCTCAGGGCGGCGCGGCACGGCGCGGCAGGACGCGGGATAACGCGCGGTGCGGCGCGGTACGGCGGGCGGGAGGGCGCGGGGTGCGGAGGGAGGGTAACGTGGCGTGCTTTGTATAGGAGTACAATGGAGGGCGTCCCCTGAGTGGGACTGAGTGGGACTTGGGCCTTTTGTGGCTGTAAATCAGACAGTAGAAGCACACTGATCGTACCCCTACGGGATCAGTGCATAGTCCTCCACAGTACAGGTCTACTGGGTGACAATCCACCCACCTGCCTGTGTACTGTGCCAGGAATGGGGTGGGTTGATCTGTATGGCACGTCTACTGAGCTGGTGGTGGCTGGGGGTTTGTGGAAGATATGAGAAGAGTGGTATGATGGATTGGTAAAGGTGTCCAACACGTGAATGTAATAGATAACAGCTATCAAGATATTACATTGTCCGAACTGGTATCAGTAGGGCGTGACACCTTCTTTTGGTATGGGTTCCACCCCAAGCTTCAACCAAATGCACATGTCTCTTTATTAATACACTCTCTAAAAGGATTGTATCACTGGTTGTGCACTTAACATGTACTCTAAATAGGAATACAAAAAAATATGGAACTCATTCCGAAATCATTTTGCAAATTGGAAATTACTCTGAAAATCAGGAACTCCGCAGCACCTATGGATAGTAAGCTACTCATACACATCATTCTCCAGACCCTTCCACCCAGGTTATGTAAAAGGTCATCCGGGATCACCACAATGAGATGAGTGCCGACATGCACGAGTGCTGCCATTGGTGTATGTGTGGTCACAAGCTGCCACAAACTGACCACCAAACTGACCACTAGACTGGCCATTAAGCACGAGCTGTGGTCAGTGTAGCACGCTAGGCTGGGCTGGTCTTTTCACCCTTTAAGTGTCGGATGGTGAACTGTTCTTCACTCTACCCCTTGGTCAACCTGACTGTACCCGTGGCGAGTAACTCGCAGGGATGACATGTGCATGTATCTTGTCACTCACCCTGCCTGGGGAGCATGATACACTAATGAAGTGATGGGGAGTAGAATTGCATCGGTGCATCGTGACAAGAAAGGAAAGAGCTGAGATATTGGCTATGGATGGCACTATTTGAGGGACCCAGGGGCATATTCCCATGATACACCAAAAGCAGCATGTACATGTATCAGTCCCATTTCTGGGGATTTAGTGTTTAGTGCTGACTGGACTTCCCCTTTTCAAATCCCTGAAGGGCCTAGCATACCCTATGGACCCCTCCCACCCACCGACCACACACCATAGAGAGAAGGGTGACAGGGTGGGCTGTGGTCGTTTTGGGGCTTTGTTCCAGTTGACTGTGAATCATAACACCCATAACACCTCGCCGACTCCCGGTCCATCAGTGAAATTACTTTCTCTGTCGGGTTGTGCCTCGGTCAGCCGCTCTCCGCCAGGCGGCGCGACGGGAGTCCATCACTTTCATCGCGCGTCCGACCATTTCATCAACTGGCTGCTTCTAACTCTTTGATGGACGCATGCTACATTAATACACTCTGGTATTTTGTAAAAATGATGCATGACTGTAGCCTTACGGGCAGTGCATGTATTATATGCCCACCCTATGTGGTATATGGTGGTATGATGCACTCCCACAGTAAAAACATGATACTCCAATGATAACCACCAGTTCTGCATTGGTGCATCATGATGATACAGTGAAGATGATGCATGAGTGCATCATGCCGGTATCAGTGGGTTAATATGGCACAATCTGCTGGTCATCCACCCTTCATACCCTAACCTGACCTCCCTAACACCTAGCCCTGACCCTTCAAGAACAACATGGTGCCACAAAAATATTCCTAATTATTTGTCATCATGTTGTATCAAAGCGAGTAACTCACCAGAGCTGCCCAGGCAGATGCTTTGGGCGAGTAACTCACCAGAGCTGCCCAGGCAGATGCTTTGGGAGTGTATGAATGTAGCCCTGGCGAGTTATTAGCCAGGGCTGCCTTCATGCATCATGACGACCAATGGAAATTAATACCCCATGTACCACTTTCAGTGTTAAGCACACAGAGACCTTAACGTGTTGGTTTCCAGGCAGTGGTTATCATTAAATCTTGGCCATGTCCCAGACACCAAGCTGCTCTTGTAGGCCACCATTTACCAAATTGGGAGCCGCCTCACTAGCTATCTGTGGTATGGAGGATGGACATGTGTGTGTGTGTTTGTGTGTGTGTGTGTGTGTGTGTGTGTGTGTGTGTGTGTGTGTGTGTGTGTGTGATTGGGGGGGGGGGTAGAACCATACTGTTGTCCTGTGTGTACTGTAGGCAGGGATTGAAGGAAGGGAATGCCACAGTAAGGGGACTGTATTTGGATGAAGGGAATGCCACAGTAAGGGGACTGTATTTGGATGAAGGGAATGCCACAGTAAGGGGACTGTATTTGTATGAAGGACATGCCATGGTAAGGGGACTATATTTGTATGAAGGGCATGCCATGGTAAGGGGACTATATTTGGATGAAGGGAATGCCATGGTAAGGGGACTGCATTTGTATGAAGGACATGCCATGGTAAGGGGACTATATTTGGATGAAGGGCATGCCATGGTAAGGGGACTGTATTTGGATGAAGGACATGCCACAGTAAGGGGACTGTATTTGGATGAAGGGAATGCCATGGTAAGGGGACTGCATTTGTATGAAGGACATGCCATGGTAAGGGGACTATATTTGGATGAAGGGCATGCCATGGTAAGGGGACTGCATTTGTATGAAGGACATGCCATGGTAAGGGGACTATATTTGGATGAAGGGCATGCCATGGTAAGGGGACTGTATTTGGATGAAGGGAATGCCATGGTAAGGGGACTATATTTGTATGAAGGGCATGCCATGGTAAGGGGACTATATTTGGATGAAGGGAATGCCATGGTAAGAGGACTGCATTTGTATGAAGGACATGCCATGGTAAGGGGACTATATTTGGATGAAGGGCATGCCATGGTAAGGGGACTGTATTTGGATGAAGGACATGCCACAGTAAGGGGACTGTATTTGGATGAAGGGAATGCCATGGTAAGGGGACTATATTTGTATGAAGGGCATGCCATGGTAAGGGGACTATATTTGGATGAAGGGCATGCCATGGTAAGGGGACTGTATTTGGATGAAGGGCATACCATGGTAAGGGGACTATATTTGGATGAAGGGCATGCCATGGTAAGGGGACTATATTTGGATGAAGGGCATGCCATGGTAAGGGGACTGTATTTGGATAAAGGGCATGCCATGGTAAGGGGACTATATTTGGATGAAGGGCATGCCATGGTAAGGCCAAAAAAAAAAAAAGTTTTGTTTCCGGTCACCCGACCGTCCTCAGCTTAAGGGGGCCGACCTCAGAAATTTTTGGGGATTTTTTCAAAATTTTCCTGATTTTTTAAAGATTTTTTGAATATTTTTTGAGATTTTTTCAAAATTTTCGAAGATTCCTTTAAAAAATCGTTATTTGACACGTATGCTTATATTTTCCAATCATTTTCCCATATCCCATGCAGGAAATAAACATTTCTGATGCCCACCAGTGAAAACCAAGCAAAAAAATTACCATATGGGACCTTGGACCAAAAAAAAAAAATTAAAAAAAAAAAGAAATTTCCGACCTACCTGCCTCAACTTTTTGGACCATGTTACCGGAAACATAGCTTTTATTTTTTTTGGCCTAAGGGGACTATATTTGGATGAAGGGCATGCCATGGTAAGGGGACTGTATTTGGATGAAGGGCATACCACAGTAAGGGGACTGTATTTGGATGAAGGGCATGCCACAGTAAGGGGACTGTCTTTGAATGCATTACAGTCCTGAATTAGTTATTAGAATTATGAACCATCAAATATTGCTGTGTCCTTCTCATATCTTCTTGAAGGATAAACCTTGTGGTATGAATAATCACTCCCAAGAAAATAGATATGAATAATATTTTCTTCAAACAGGTATACTTAGCCTGTTTATAAACATAGCATGTCAGGTACATGTTGAACAGTGTGAACAACACCAAGCCAGCATCATGATACCATCGTCTATACTTATAATACATGTGCTGTTATACATTTATTTCCATCTATAGCTACATCCTGCTACACTCTTTCATGTTCTCATTACTTTCTATTGCCTATACACAGAGAACTTGAACATGTACAACAGAATTTCACTGGAGAAGAGTGTTCTATGTGCACAAACACACAAGCTGTCTCGTACAAACCCTGTCAAGCTAAGCACCCACCATACAGGATCCCAACGACTCCCAACATAGCTATATCAACTCTACATTGTTGCTCTCTTCTTGAACACGTAATCACCCACACATATATGTATTGCAACTGTTCATGGAACATAAAAGCTTCTGTACATAAATATGTGGGGCATATATTATAAGGACGAGGTATGCACGTTGTCTTGTACAGAATCCCTCCAATCAAACCACTCATACAAGAGGTTTAGGAGGCACTGGGTCTCGATGGTGAGGAGTGGGAGGCTGGAGAGGCCTATACTGGGATCCACCCCCTCCCCCATTGGTCCTGGATGACGGGGTTGGCAGTGGCAGCCCCTTGTCGTTGTCTCCAGGCGTTGATCCCAGACCTGTCTGCACGAGCTTCCAATGCTTTTAACGGCTTCCCCCAGCACAGTCCCTCCCTCCCCCACTCCCAAACCCTTTAAGGGCCGCTGGTGCAGGACTGCATAATTCCCATTGGTCGGCATGATGCTCCAACGGGTGTATGATGCATGAATGAAGCCCTGGTGAGCTACTCATCAGGGCTGCATTCACGCATCATGACGACCAATGGACATGATGCATGCATTGATACATCAGCGGTCCCTAGAGGGTTAACGGCCTCCTCCACCCTCCCTACCCCAGCCCTAGCTCCATCCCCATACCCCACAAACTCTCTATCCCCTCTCCACAGTCTCTCTCCTCGTTCCACAAGCCCCTGTGTCAGTCTGGGGATCCCCCTCAACACATTCCCCACAGGGGCAGCCCCCCCCCCCCCCAGGTCCTTGGATTCTGTAGGTATTGCTGCACCCATTCCTACTACTATAAAGTGTGCCTCGTACACAAACTCTTGGTGTATTATCATGGGTTTTGGTGACAACATATTACTCAAAAGCACATTCTGCGACATTAATGTATTTCACCTGTGGAGCATCAAGAAAAAGTGTGTGGGTGAGGTGTGTAAATATAGTAGTACATATGAGGCCCAGCATACTTTGTAGTGGTGGAGGGATGCATACAGTACTGTACATCTCCACCACCATTAACAATGTACATGTATATGGAGTAAAATAAAATAAAATCTAGATGGTGGTGTTCTCAACGTTACCCATACGGTTATGGTGTGCACCTCACGGCGTCCAGGTATATTTCAATTTCCCACCGCCAAAGTCGTGAGAATCACAGGTCTAAGGGAAAAGCGTTACTTATCGTGGGGGTGGGGGCGCTCACAAATAATGTCACCAGCAAGAGGGTAAATATGTCTGTGGGTTTGTGAACGTTCCCCACCACAGGGAATGCGTCTAGAATTTGGATAGTTTGAGCTACAAAATGGGATTCCATGCATACACTGGCTGTTGTGTGTATGCATCATATATTTATTACGTGTGCAACCCCAAGTAATACCTTGGTATTGATCCTGGGGATATATCATGTATAAATTATAATGTTCCTCTGTTTGCACTTAAACTCAGACCACTTAGCCTAAACTCGTACATACTGAATGTTTCATTTCAGGCAAATCAATTAAACATTTCTTTTGTGTTGTATAGCGCACCGCATTATAATCCCATTAAAATATGCACACATATATGAAGGCAGCACATAACTGTATACATTACAGTGTATCCTATATCCACAGCCTACCACTTTAGTGTCCATACTATAGACATGGTAAAACCTATAGATACTAGGACCAGGGGATCAACGATAAAATAACGGGTTATTTACTGTATGTTGTTCTATATGTTTGTTGTCAATGTCGACCTGAATCCTAGCAGCTCTGGGGATGAAGGCAGGTACGCTTTTTAAGAGGATGGGGTCTATAGGTTGGAGAAAAGTTAGGGCAGATTAAGCCATTGAGGAATCCATTAGATGTGATACTTCAATGATTTTGTATTTATTTGCTGGTTGTCATGCTGCAAGAAAATACCCTCTGGGTGCATCAAACCTCTGTATAGGGAGGCATGATGCATGGATACGGTTCGTGACAGCCTCACCAGGCCAAACCTCTCTGTGCAGCGCTTAGCAGGGCTAAGGGATGAGATAGCGAACCCTTGGTTCAGTAAAGAGTAGAATATAGAGGAGAGAGCAGGAGACAGGCCGCTACTGCCGGAGAGACAGAGCACATGGCCGGGGGACAAGAGACCGGTGACAGACACTGGGCAGGGCGGGACAGGCAGGCCGACAGTGCCGCCACACGACAGCAGCCAGAGGCGGTCTCTTTAGCCTCACCTCACCCCATCGTCCTTCTTCATGTTGTTATCTCACAGACATCTTAAACACAGCCCAACTTACAGCACCTGGCAAAAGCAACACTCTCAGCCCTGTCCCATCCAACATTAACGAGTTAACCCCTTAAGGGCCGCAGGAGTGCATCATGCCCATTGGTCGGCATGATGCACCAATGAAGTGCTGGTGAGACTGCTCGCCAGTACTTCATTAGAGCATCATGCCAACCCTACGGGCTTGATACATAAACTCCCGCAGGGTTGGCATGATGCTCCAATGAACTGCTGGCGAGTAGTCTCGCCAGCACTTCATTGGTGCATCATGACGACTAATGGGCGTGATGCATTAATGCATCAGCGGCCCTGAAAGGCTTAAGGGCCGCATGATGCCTCCAGGTTCATGTCCCTTTGTCATGATGATGCATCAATGCAGTGCTGGCGAGTATAGACCCTTAAGTTGAGGAGTGTCAAAGTCCAGTTCAACCAAACAGGATGGATACAGCCCTGGGCAGTAGTAGACAGACCAGGGCTGTCATGTATCATGACGACCAATGGGACATGATGCACCTAAGGCATATGTAGTCTATAAAGATAAAATACACATGCATTGCAAGAAGAAGAAGAAAACACACCCAACCCCTTCGGAAAAAAAAATGACAACGATGAAAAAAAGAAGAGGATCGGACTAATGGAAGATACGCACTGAACTCTAAAAACGACATTGCTACAGATACGTGTTTGTTTCAAGTTGGCTTTTTTTGTACATTCCCTTCTCTTTTTTCTCTTCTTCTGCAGGTTTTTGGAGGGAGGAGAAAATCTGCATAGGTGAAAGAAGCCCAAGCTGTGTTCTGTGTGCTGTAATGTATCTGAGTAATCCTCCACGAGTATGTATGTGCCATGGAGGGGTGGGTGGTGGAGGGAGGGGTGGAGCTCACTAAGGGAATACCCCCAGGGACGTAGAGATATCAATAAGATGCTATAAAAACCATGCTGCCTTTCAATGGGTTTTTACTCAATCTAACTACAATTTGACAGTGAGTATACTTGTTCTTGGAATTACTGGCGTACTCTAGATGGGGCTCTATCCTAATAAACTTGATAAAAAGGAAAAGGAGAATCACATATCAGAACTCATATCATCATCCTAATTGTGCAGCGGATTTTCCTTGTGCCTCATATCATTCTGTTCACAGATTCCAAACTATCAGCACTATGTCTGTAAGGGTCTACCAGGGTTAGTGAAATAGTTCGCCGCTGCCCACCTAGGGGGCAGCACGTTCTATGGCCCAGGTAACTTCCACCTGTGTATATTATATATGTACAACCAAAGAGACGCACGACAGACGCTTGACAGACGCCAGGTTTCTTTTTCTTTCTATAACTCCACATGCATGTAGAACTTCTAATCACACACATATATGGGCCCTGCTTTAATCTTGGAGTCATAGGATACGTCAGACACACAACAAAGGGGTGGAGAAGAGCCATATCTGGTTCAAAGTAAAAGTGTTTACTGTTTGATCACTAAGTGCACCCTGTAGAGGTTTAGTTTTGCTGATTCCAATAAAAAAAAGAGTAAAGATATAAGAATATAAAACCCAGCTAGAAATTTTCTGGTTTTAATCTTCATCTACCTTCTTCCATTCCTACCACTTTTTACTGTGCTGAGTCCACTTGCTGATTACAATTTTTAGACATATTGCATCGGATTTGAATTCAAATGTGAACCTATACTTATTCTCATTCACTATCACAGTTATTTCATATTCAATATCTAGGTAAACAATAACCAAGTTAATTCTGACTATTTACTAATGGAAACAATAGACAAATGTGAGAAATTGCCACACTTATGTAGACCTCTTCAATCTAGGCTCCGATCCTTACTCATATCAATTTTATCCTCTATGCTGTTGCCAGTCATAAGATGACTCTGACACGACAGAGAAATGAGCAGTATATACACCCCCCCCCCGAAACATCTGTGCACTTCATACATATACCCGCCCCCCCCCACACACACACACACCCTCATCTTAGCTACTAAACCACAAAGTATCAAAACATGATAATTCCAATAAATTTACTTAAAGCTGCAGAGTTTATGTCCTGAGTCAATATAAACTGTCTGTGTGTGTCTGTATGTGTGAACAACACCGACTGTTCCTCCCACCCCATCTCCCTCTGGGATTCCACTGCTCACAACAGCTGCTCTATATTAAAGGCTGCTCTCAAGTTTTTCTTTTCTTTTCATGTAACAACCCTTTAAAGATTGATTATACCGTAATACCTTGCGTATAAGGCGCGCCTTATACACGAGGATGGACCTCTGGTGCGCCTTATAGAACCAGAATATTTTAGGGAAAGTTTTTCACAAAAATGTTACCAATATTCCTATGAACATACACAGTGTCAGGAAAGGATAGTGGAAGCCATGAGATGGCCATAGGTCTGTAGGGGCAGTATTTCCCTGTACTCGGTGGCAGACCCCCAGGGGCGGGTCTCCGGGTAATCACTGCCCCCCCCCAGTGTGTATCATACCAATCCAGGTGTGGATGGAAGGTGGAAATGTCAGGCCAGCGAAAGTAGCTCAGAGGAAGAGCAGCCACTTCAAAGTTGGAGGGCCCCGGGTTCGAGTCCCGGTTTCTCCAAGAACATTTTCATAGACCTCTACAGGTCTTTGAATTTCGAAAATCCATTGATTAGAACAGAAGTTATGATATCTTAATTTTTTTCTCTAACATCTACAAAGTCTGGGTGCGCCTTATACGCGAGGTGTGCCTTATACGTGAGGTATTAGGGTAGTTTTGATGTAATGTAGTCCTAGGTCCTTATGACTCATGAATATAGCTCTGGCGAGTAACTCGCCAAGGCTACAGGTATGCATCATGCTGACCCTACAGGGTTGATACAGTCACATAGGGTGAGTGCAATGCTTAATTGCATTGCTGGTCAACAATAGAATCGCCAGTACTACATTAAGGGCATCATGGTGACAGGGGTAAATGGGCCTGCAGTTCTTAAAGGGTTAAAAGCTGCTGTGAAGAACTTTTTTTCTCCATGTAACAACCCTTTTAGACTCAACAAAAAATTATGCACCAACTGGCACGAAGCCAAAGCTGAACATGTTTGATTAAAATGTCCCACTTTGGTGTTTCTAATGTGAAAATTGAGGATGAAAGATGAGTAAGGTTTTAAAGTAAAAGGTTTTACTAATTATATCTTACGTATAGCGTCAATATGAGAATTGAAGGCGCCGTGGGTGGCTGTGAAATGGCATAATTATGGTAATCACTGGTTAAAATCTACTTAGGGAATACGAGAGGGTTTATATAATCATAAAGCAATGATTTTAATTCACATTACAGTTGTACTAAATGTGTGATAATGTGAGTGTTACTTATAGCTTTTTCAAATCTGAAATGAATGCACTCTGAGACCCCGCGTATAAGGCGTGGCTTATGCATGAAGACGGACACCTGGTGCGCCTTATATGATTGACACTAGTTTGTTATTTTACGATAGATCAGTACTAAAACTTGACTTCAGGTGCACCTAACAGGACGAGCCCGAGTTCGAGGGGTGCGCCTTATATGCGAAGTGCACCTTATACAACGGGGTACCAATCTCCTTTTAAGCAAAGGGAATCATACAATATGACTCAGGAATTCCTGCATGGTTTACTTTCAAATTGGGTCTAAGCTAGGCTGGAAACCTACCCCTGAATTCCGCTCCCGCTTCTCTCCCACTACATATGGGGCAGGTGGAAGCCTTGGCCAACTTGTTGGAAACTGTTGGATGTGCATGAGTAAGCACACTCTCCCAGCAGATGTTATCACTGATAGGTTATCTGAATATGTGGGGAGAGAGTGTGAAATGAGACAGACAGAGTGCAGAATAACATCCACTAATCAACCCAAATTAAGGGATTAGGATAAGAATCTTTTTGATATAACAAGATTATATTTCTGTAATCCTCCCTCTCCCTGTCTGTCACCTGACCTTGACACAGGAGGAAGTAAGGGGAGAGGGGTTGGGGGTGGAGCCCTATGCCTGCGGTAGTTATACAGACCGCAGATGCCCAGCGTAGGTCTAAGCGGGACTGGAGCTGGTTTCTGGCAACATACACCGATAAAAGCTGATGAGATGGAACGAGCTTGTCCCTGGAAGTGGTTGTTATTCAGGGACAAGATACCCATCATAACATGTTTCATAACTGTGTTTTGTTACTATTAGATGAACCAGCAACATTTATAGTAGTGGACCCATTGGGTATGGGTCTAGACTTTTATAGACCTGGATCTCCCACCAATAGTTTCCTTCCTGCCCCCCCCCCCTCGCCTCCTCCACCTTCCCCCACCCACACCCTGTCCGTCCTAGTCACCTGTAATTCTCACCTGGCGGTAAAAGATCAAAGGCCACTTTTGGAGTATTTCCGCCATGTTTGGCCCAGGTGGGGTGGGTCCCTGTCAGGTATTGTCTATCTCTGTCCTTGTGGGTTGACTCTAAAACATTCCTCCCACCTCCCTATAGGGTACATGAGGTGGGTGTCATATGGGTGTATAGTACTGAGGGAGCGGGAGTCATAAAGTGCTATATTTGAGTGCATTCTACACTGTCCGACTGACTCATGGAGGATCATACGTCCATGGTAAAAAGATGATCTAGCCCTGGTCAGGCTTACAGAGGGTGGTAGCATGTTCAACCATATATACGACATACAATGATACATGCATTTACTTATGTGTGATCCACTTCACAATCATTCTCAAAATCACAATCACTGATATGATAGTTGACTCTTCCAGTAACTTTGTATTTTGTGAAAAGCATAACGGAGAGAGATATTATACACTTTCTTTGTCGCAAAAAAAAAAAATATTTACAAATTTAAACTTAGAATGAGAGACAATATAGATCCTCTTCCCTGTATCTTGCCTATATCTGATATCTAATACTACTTCTTTTTTAATGATTCAGCATCTATCTATACACATACAGTAACTATTACCGTAATCTCCCGCGTATAAGGCGCGTCTTATACGGGGGGTTTAGTTCTCATTGGATCCACAAGGGGGACACCAAGACCTTTCTTTTGATATCTTACATGCCCCTTGGTCATTCAGTAGAATCAAAGTTATGAATTTTTCATTTTTTTGAGAATTTTCCAAAACTCTAGGTGCGACTTATATGCGGGATGCGCCTTATACGCGGGAGATTACGGTACCTGTACCTTCACTTACCGCTATTAAAATGCAAGAGGGACATAGAGATATGGTATAAATCAATCATTAAGCAATTAATCTATGTCATTCTGTCAATAATTATCAATCTCACACTAAAAGCACTGCAGCCTTTAAAATATTGCTCAAAAAGATAAAACACCACTGAATATGAATAAATTCAAGGGAAATCAATTTGGATGTGATAACGATCCCGATGGTATCAACGCTTTGCCCTAGAAGCTACCAAATGAAATGCAAATTGCGAATTTATGAGGCCATTGGTCATTGGAAGGGGTATTGAAGATGTGTCTCCCATCTCATCTCATACCATCTCCGCAATCGCAGTCTTTTTGTATATACTCAGTCCATCTGTTGCTACCAGCCTCCACTGTGGCTGCCATCCAAACCCATACCAAATTGGTCGATTCTCCAGAACGTTGCCCACATTTGACAGGAGCGGGGATGGGGGGTGACTAGAATATTTGTCATGTATGTAATGATTATAACATTCTTTTAGCGTGGGGCTACCTTTCCTTCCCATTTTGGGTTAGATGTAAAGATTGACTAAAAAGTCACTAAAAGTCCCTTTTATCTATTTTCAAAATGCCCCCTCCCTTCATTTTCAAAATTCTATATATGAGTCAATAAAGTATTTGACAGCCTCTAAACTAAATACTACCAGTAGCAAGGGCGATATGCCGGATTCTGCCCCATCCCATATATAGAAGTAGGAATATCATATTTTGGCCAAGCTTATAAAATCTGACCACCACTTGATAGGACAGGTAGAATACAGGTAGATTCAGACAGGAAACAGGCACGGCGATGACAGACGTTAAATCATTGGTGAATAATTAACGATGTACCTTTCTGGTTTGATTAGGACCACAAAGCTGCAATGTGTCAATGGCCGACCACCCCACCACCCCCTACATGCCCTCCAGGTATTATCTACCCCTTAGGGACCAAGTGATACCTCCAGGTTCATGTTCCACGGATAGTCATGATGCACCAATGCAGTGAGTGAGTGAGTAATAGATGTTTAACGCCATTTCGACAGCTAATGTCATATTCATGGCAAGAACGACATTACATAATTTCACAGAGGAATGTGTCAGTGCCCGCACATATGTGCACCACACACATCCTGAGGGGATAGAAAAGATGAGAATTAGACCCTTTTAAGTGGGCTAGGGAAGCCGGGCACCAATGCAGTGCTGGTGACTAAGAGTGTAAGGTCAAAAAGAAATATAAAGTTGTGTTTCCAGTTACATGCCTCAAATATCTAGGGTCGGTAGGTCGGAATTTATTTATTATTATTTTTTTTTAAATTTTGTATAGAAATATGGGCAGACATGTTAGATTCTATGATTTTACAGTAGAGTTACAAAAAACACAAGGAATGTCAAGCTCATGTAAAAAATGTGAATGTTATGAACTGTATACCAATAGATAAGGACCTAGATAAGCTCCACGAAAAAGTGCTGAAAAATATTTAAAAAATCACGGGAAAAATGCCTAAAAATTGCCAAAAAATGTTAAAAAGTCACAATTTTTTTTGGGTCAGACTCAGAAATCCGGACTTTCAGTGAAACCTCTGAAGTCCTGCATGATCTCTGCGGAGTGTCTACTCACTGGGACTGTATTGGAGCATCATGCCAACTCTTCAGTGACGTATCAACCCCAACATGGTCTACATGATGCATGATTGCAGTGCTGGTGAGTAAGTGGGCAGGGCTGTACCCATACATCATAATGTCCAAATGTTGGGGAGTAAGTTGGCAGGGCTATACCCTTACATCATAATGTCCAAATGTTATCATACACTAATGGATCTTACGACCCTTTAATGGTTAAGCCGTCCTGTTTTGGCAGTGGTTCCGCTCCACTGCACACCAGGGATACTTCAATCAGCAGGGACTGAATGAAGTAGGACGGAGATAAAGGGAACACACATGGGCCATTTGTTTTGACTCATCCACACCGTCTGCTAGAAAAGCGGAAAATATGTTTTTTTTTTTCATCCTACCTGAAAATGGGGAAAATTGGGACAAAAAATGTTTAATCCTTTAATGGTTGATGATGCATTGATAATGCATAAATACTCGCCAGGGATGCATTCAAGCAGTAAGAAAGAATTCATGAACAAAATCTGAATGTATTTGGTGTATAACCGTCACTTGTTAGACTACGCAATTATTTTTGAAAGATGTAATATACATGCTGCCTGCGGATAATCGACTTGTGCAAATCATGGTGATACATACAGCCCCTAAGAGGCTTTAGTTATGTCTTTAGTAATATCGTAATGATCTACACCCAAAATGATGCCTGCCTGATGTAACTTTGTACAACCTGATTGAGCGCTACACTATTTCTTTCCTGTTGCTGTGTTTTGGCCGATCTGAAAAACGTACATGTATGATTTCTGCCAATAAACTTGTTAAAACTCAAACTCAACTCATCATGCCGACCTTAAGGGGCTGATACACTCCTGGACGGTCGGCACCGTGCTGGCAAGCAGATTCGCCAGCACTTGATCGGTGCATCATGACGACCCATAAGCATGATGCACTCCTGCATCAGCCACCCTTAAATGGTTAAAGAATGCCATAATATTTTGTCACCTGTGGGTAGAGGGTGTGAACGTATGCCTATCCACGTGTGACTAAACTAAAAGGGGAACATAAAGGCAGGGCATGGGGATGGTTTATGATACTTCGCGTTTTTTTGAATTTGCAGCCTTTTCACAATTGCTGCTATAAATGCATACACATTGCCAATATTCAATATGTATAGCATAACAATGAAATTCATGAAAAGGACCTAGTCAAACATTATCAAAATTGGATAATGACTTCTGAAACAGCTGTCAACGACTCTCTGTAAAAACAGGATAGCATATGTACAGGTTTATTTTGGAATGATGAATGCTATAGGGTTCATTTCAGGACATTTATTCATTTCTCTATTATATCCCAGCCTTTGTATGCAAACCATACTACATGTCCCACATATGCAGGGGCGTTGAAAGCAAATTTTTATTGGGGGGCCCAGGGGTATCGGTTGGGGGTCCTGCTATATTTTCATATAGGCTTATATAGGGGACCTCCTCATTATTGGGGGGCAGGCCCCCCTGCCCCCCCCCCTTTTCCTTTGCCCCTGGTATGTAAGAGGGTTTTCTCACAATCTCCTATCTTTATTTTTTGTCATTTAAGCAGGTCATGCACAAAATATGAATTTTACTCTCAGTGTTACCTGGCAGACAAAATGACATGTTTCTTCAAAATAGTAATCAAAATAGTAATCTGATGACAAATTGACTTTAACTTTTCACATCTGACATGGGGCCACAGTGGGATACCTTCTATGTCAAGGTAGTGCAGGGGCGTAGGAAAAAGGTGGGGAGCAGGGGGGCCTGCCCCTCAATAATGAGGAGGTCCCATATATAAGCCTATATAAAAATATAGCAGGCCCCCCCCCAACCGAGACCCCTGCCCCCCCCCAATAAAAATTTGCTTCCTACGCCCCTGTAGTGATAGGTAGAAAAACCTGTTATTTCTTGTTTTCCTTTCCTCCATAATAAATGAATGTTCTATGGTGAACAATAAAAGATGTTCAAAACCTATATACACTCATATGTACTTTGTTCATAGCATATGGTCTGATTGAAGTGAGGATACAAATGGACATACAAATACTAGTCCTCAAACCTATAGACTGCGCAAAAATAGTACACAACAGTATAGGACCCCGAACCCTATCAAGATGTGGCCTTAGTTGGACAGTAGAGCACACCTATACCCCCGCCCCTGTATAGATGTAATCACCATAGAGTTAATGGTTCAGCTTTGATAACAGTTCATTGTGACAGACAGAGACAGCAGCAGCAGCAGGTCGTAACCCGAACCCAATAGCCTGAAAACGTTTATCATAATTGAATGGTGAGAATAATTCACACGAGGAGAGATAGTGGGCTGTTAGTCCTTGGAGTGCATCATGCCCATTGGTCGGCATGATGCTCCAATGAAGTTCTGGCGAGTCTGCTTGCCAGTACTTCATTGGAGCATCATGCCGACCCTCTGGGATTGTTTCAACTATGTAAGGGTTGATGTGAGGCATGAAAGTAGTGCTGGCGAGTTACTCACCAGGGCTAGATTCATGCATTATGACGACCAATGGGTATGATGCATTAATGCATTACCGGTATTTAAAGGGTTAAAGTCTATATGGTGACCACACAATCTCCACAGGGACAGGGTTCGAGTCCTAAATGTTCATCAACAGGGGGTGCCTCCATTGATACCTGACATTTAGGTACCAGAATGGACACCTGGTCATCTGACCCCTTGTCCTACCTGTAGCCCTTCATAGACCACTTGATACTTTAATGCACAGTTGCCATTGCTCGTCATGATGCATCGATGCAGCTCTGGTGAGTTAGTTGCCAAAGCTGCATTTATGCATCATGCCGATCCTACAGGGTTTAAATACAGTGGCGGATACAGATTTTGGAACTATACTTTTAGGTACAGCGGAAGGAACATGTGTCTCTGCCTAAAAATGTCACTGGTTAATGCTCTCCCGGGAGGTCGGCATGCTGCACCATGTGGCCCTTATAGTGGCGCCCTCTGTCACACCTTTACTCTCCACACCTGGACAAAGCATGCTCTGATCATAACTGACCTCAGCGCCACGCATCAGTAATCAAAGTGCCCTGGTGGACTGAGGCAGAACTAACGCACTTATAACTGTAAAGTGATTGTCACAGATCCAGAAGGTCACAACTAACACGTTGTACACTACTGCAGTGTATTGGTGGGCTGGGAAAGGGGGGGGGGGGGGTTAAACCTTTGGGGGCATATGATGCCTCCAGGTTCATGTGCTTGTGCGTCACGATGCTCCAATGTTCCAATGCAGCATGATGCCTCCAGGTTCGCGTGCTTTGTCATCATAATGCACCAATACAGTAAACTTGCCAGCGCTGCATTTTTAGTGCAGGACAGCGAGATCTCAGGAGTCCATAGTCCATGAATGCAGTGGTGGGGAGTGGACTTGCCCGGGCTGCATTCATGCACCATGACGACAAGAGAACAGTATATTACACAAATATATGATGGGAATAAACTTACGAGCACTGTTTTGGTGCATTATAATGACTTCTTGCAAGTCCACAGGGTCGGAATAATGCATTCATGAATGCATCCCTGATGAGGGGACTTTCCAGGGCTGCATCCATACAACCAACATGTTATATTTAAGCACTCTGCAACCCTTAACCTTTTAAGGGCCGCTGATGCATTAATGCATCTTGCCCATTGTTCGTCATGATGCACTAATGAAGTGCTGCCAAGACTGCTCCCCTGCACTTAATTGGTGCATCATGCCGATCAATGGGCATGATGCATTAATGCATTAGCAGCCCTAAAGGGTTAAAATGTTAACTTTGGATGGGCAGGAACAGTAGGGTAGTGGTGTAGGGAGGGGTGGAGGTGATTGGGGTTTGACTCTGTGAGCACACAGCCATGCATGAGGACGTTTCACTTTCCCTAATGACTAACAAATTGTTGAACCTTGTCTCCCTGTGGTCCCCTTTGTGGTCCTGCTTTATTATTTCTGTGTTCACCTCAGAATGACTTCCGCCTCAATACCACAGTTATATTACTGGCACCATGGTTATGTTATTGCTACAAATGCACCCTCTGACTTCAAGCATAGATTAAAGCAGGCCAGGGCTTTGGACACTGTGGGGGTGCAGGGTAACAATGTGGAGTCATCACTGCAGGGGATCTCTTACTTCTCCTCTCTCAGGGATATCATGTGGATGAGTGGAGGGTGGTTATTATATCATTAGCAAAGATTACACTCCTTGGCCGGCAGAAAAATTACAGAAGATTTTAGAACTATTTTCTTTTCCTTTCCCTTTCTTTGCTAGAAATTGACACAATTCAATAGGGAATATAAAAGAGACAGAAACTCCTGCAAAAGCAGGGAAAGTGACTCGATCTAGCCTAGAATTATGAACCTTGTCATAGTACATTTATTTGACTTTTTGAGTAAAATTTATTCCTAATTTAGAGTGTAACTTTCAAATTACATGTACAACTTTGATTACCAGTCTGAATTCAGGAAATCCCCTATGGACCCAGTTCAAATAAACAAAGGGCCAGTATGCCATGCCATCCTGTAGGTCATTCTAAGCCTGTTTAATATTTAATGACATCCTAGAATATTTACAATACCCAGGTGGACATGAAAGTTGATAAGAGGCGTTAAAGGTCAGACCTGGGGGGTGGAAGTTGGGGTTTGAAGGTGCACAATACCTGTATACAGGTAAATGGTAGGTAGGCCTACCTGTCAGATGCTACACCCCCCATATTGCTGCCATTTTACAATTTAACACTTTAAAGGCCATTGCTCGGTATGATGCATGAATGCAGTCCTGGCGAGTGGCTCGCCAGTGCAGGATTAAATCATTCCTGTAGGGTCGGCATGCTGCACCAATGAAGTGCTCATTTGTGCATCATGCCGACCCATGGGCATGATGCACTCCTGCATAGCGGACCTCAAAGGGTTAACATTTACCCAACCTTTAAAACATCCAATGTGACACGGTCCTCGGCATATAGAGACACAGAGAAAGGGAAGATCAAAAGAAGATCTTTGTCTTCACTAAAATTGGCATGATTTTTTTAAGAGGCCACTTGTGGAAATGACATGTTGTGATGCATGTGTCCTTTGATTGTACTATGTGTGTACCACCCTGTGGGTGGTGGGGTTGTGAGGGTTTTAGTAGTAGTGGTGGGGGTGTTGGAGGGTAATATAGGGGAAAGGGAGGGTGGGTGGATTCTGGAGGTCTTTAAGGGCTGCAAAATGTTCATGTCCGTTGGGAGTGTATCTATCGTCTCTGTAGGGTTTGCAGAGACAAAAGGGACTGAGCACAAAATCTCTGAAATGCCCAAATAGAACCCCCTTACTACACTTTTTAACCCTTACCCAAAAATCTTTGAAACCAGGTAAAATCCTGAAGATTTCCACCTCTGCGTCTAAACGATACATTGAACAGAGATGCCACTCACTGACCGACAAAAATCAGGAAAACTGGACTTCAGAGACATTTTACCAGGACTTTAACATAATTTAATACAGAAATCTTAGAATCAAAACCAGGAATTCCTGATAAACCAGGAAAAGTGGCATCTCTGATTGAATGAGGCCCTGGCGAGTTACTCACTTGGGCCAAATCTATGTATCATGGCGATCATTGTGCGTGAAGCACTGAACCATTATGGGATCCTAATAGGGCAATTACTATGTAGTACCCCTGACCTATGACCCTAACATGCTGGACACCACAATGACCGACCACATGGCATGAAATAAAAATGCCACAATTTCCTAAATGTCAGTGCACTCATAGACAGAGCTCCCGCTAACATCTATAACCTATGGTGGTACCTGCTCAATTAGAGGATCCTTTGTAGTCATTTGTTCCTAAACCAATGTGCCAATATCGATATGAATGAACATTAAAGACAATCGTTACGAGACCCATTTATTCACCACTGTTGTAGTCATACCAAAGATCCAAAATACAAAAGGGAGGCATTTTATATCCAGTATGCGGGGTTATTGTAAAACACTCCTTTGAAAACATGATGACCTGGGATGACATTTTATTGTACTCATATAAAATGCATTCCATCCTGAACATTTTTCTCCATATGTGACCCCTTACCCAGAGCATATTGATTTAAAAATATGTGTCCAATTGTTGCAATAATGCGCTTTGGCATTATGAAGACTGAATGTAAACAAGGCGAGTTACACATCACAGGTACTGTCATACATCATGATGACTCAATTTAATGGCATAGTACATATACACTTGAAGCAACTTTAAAGGGTTAAAAAAACATATACACCAAACACGTCATGTTAAAACTCTCACGACCGTCAATTGCCAACATGTGCAGGGGTGTATCTAGCATTTCAAGGGGCGCTAATGCATATCCCAATAGTTGGTATGATGCACCAATGAACTATACCAGCACTTCATTGGTGCATCATGGCGACCCTCTGGGACTGTATCAACGCTGTAGGGTCGGCATGATGCATGAATGCAGCCCTGGCGAGTTACTCACCAGGGCTGCATTCATGCATCATGCCGACCAAAGGACATGCTTCATCAATGCATAAGTTAGGGAATAATGCACGGGGCATGGCTGTTACAGTCTAGAGCATGGCCACAGCCATGACCAAATGCATTATTCCCGTTATAACACAGAAAAATCAACCAACAGCCACTTGACAACACATAAATATTAATTGTCTAAAGGTCTAAAAGTGAGATGAAGTTAACCTCCTGTACTGGGAGTGCATTATCCATCTAGATAATGCACGGTCAATCAGCCAATCAGAATGCATCATTAAGGATAATGCACTATGACTTTGACCCAGCTGTGTTATAACGGCCCCTAAAGAGCCAAACCTAGGAATGACAAGTCTATCTGGTGCTGCGGCAGTTTGGGGCACGGCTGGTGTTGGAGGAGGAGGAGGAGAATTGTTCAATAAAACAATGTCTTTGATGTTAAAAGGACGCCTAATTACCTGCCAAATACACCGAGACATACACACAGGTGGGGTTTAACCCTTTAAGGACAGGATGGTGCATATAAGCTACAGGTGGGATTGACCCATTAAGGACAGCGTAGTGCCCTCAGGTTAAGGTTTCTGTGTTGCTTTAACCCCTCTAACTCCTTCTCCTGCATGTATGATCAGGGATGAAAATGAATGAGTACAAAGTCCCCTGAAATGCTCAATTAAAACCCCATAAACATAGGCTTTATATAGGAATGTAAAGGTCTTTGGAACTTGAAAACCCCTGAAATCAGGGAAAATCCTGAAGACTTCCATCCATGTATGAAGTGCTATAGTACTAGATATGAAACACGGGCATTGACATGAAGATAGATTCATTATTAAACCCTTGAGGGGTTAATTCTACTCCATACTTTTGGCAGCGTACAAAAGAAAACGACTGTCGTTTTCGGGCAGTGCCTTCTACTCTTGCCAATTATCACGCCAATTTGACAATTTGAGCTATACATTTTTCTATTCATATTTTAATCTGGATGTACCTGTTTGTCTATGATTCCTTGTACATACACATCTAGAATGATTTTTTTTGTTACCCTAACGGTGATTCTCATCAAAACCACAACAGCACGTATTGGGGTTGCAGAGAATCCTTAAGTGTCATTAAAATGGTATTCTACGATACCCAGGGATGTAAGTCAGGCATGGGCAAAAATCAGGAAGCCATACATTTACTTGATATAAAAGCCTTCTATTTTTCCAAAAATCCCTCTTTACCACTCGTATAAGGAAAGTACATGGCATTCAAAATTTTCAGAAATCAGGAAATCCTGATAAATCCTGAAGACTTACATCCCTGGATACCCATCTCTTAAATATGCCTTCATTAACTACTTCTGGTAGGTGTATGTTGTCGTGAAATGACCCCGAAATGGATTGATGACAACTTAGACATATACACTTAGCTGAAAACATAATAATCTCATAAATTTCTGACGTCATGACGTCCATGACGTCGTCAGGGTTACGTCATTATGATGACCATGTGCACCTGGTTGGTCCAAGGGCTAGAACTGGATCTTGGAATAGGGTAGGAGAATGAGGCTATATATAGTAATATAGTCAGTCACTCTGAGGGCCACCATATTGGTACCCATTGCTTGACAGTAGGCTCAAAGCAGACATGGAACATTGCAGACACAACAGTGCAAACCCTATGGGCTCAAAGCAGACATGGGACTACAGTGACTGACACTTTTCTACCCTTCTCTCCACAACCTCTGCATGGAGACTCAGTTGATGCACGTGGGTTGGTCTCAGCTCTGCAAAGGCCATGCATTGGTGCATCATGCCAACCATGCATCAATCCCTTACATGAATATGTAGTACTACCTTTTATTTTATGTGAAAACTTCTTTCCATAGAGATAGCATTGCGGGGCTGATCGGCACACTCCGAGTGGTGTAACGTGTGCCGATCCACCACAGTGGCTGATCCGGTACTGCAGCCTCATTCCGGGCACATGTAAACATTCAAAATGGCGGACCGCCGCTCGTATGGGGAACTACGGTAACGGATTTTGTTAATTTTCAGTTATTTAAACCCTCTAAAACATAAAATAAATAGAGAACTAAACTCCCCTGGTGTCCTCGGTGGCCAATCCACCCCTCGTGGTGGATCAGCCACCTCATACACCATGGTCGTTTCGTTTTCTCTATTTATTTAACGACCGTTTATTTGTCAATCTACATACATGTACTATATTACAAAACAAAACACAAGTCGCCAGAAAAAACAAAACAAAAACAAACTATGATACGCACTCATAAAAGATATTCATAAAAACAACATTTATTTCAGTGTCCATTCTCGATGTGATCCTATATCCACATACATTAGGCCCCAACAAAAAAAAAGGCAAGAGTCGGACCTGTGTGTATATATCATTATATATCTTCTTGGTTATCTTTTATTTTCATATACATGTGACGTTATTATTAATCACCCCATCCCCCACATCCCCTTTCACCACCCACATCTATGATAGACATTGTCCTTTTCATGCAGCAAATGGCCTAGATGCCATGAATGAGATAAGAATGCTTGTATTACGGCAGGTCGTTAAAAAGACATGGGTGGCAGTGGATGGTGGTGGTGCCAGGTGGTCTCTGTATGCACATGATGTACATCAAGAATTTGGTAACCCTTTAAAGGGCAGCATGATACCTTAATGTTCATGTAACCTGGTCGTCATGATGCTTTAATGAAGTGTCATGATGCACCAATGGAGTGGCAATGTTTCTTTGTTGCCACGATGCACCAATGAGGTGATCAAACTGGATACCTGACTTCAGGTCTGGTGAGTTACTCATCATGGTGAGTAACTCATCAGGGCAGTATGTATGCATCGCGCCAACCAATGGGTATGATGCGGTACTCTACTCACCGGCATTGCATTCAGTTGCGGATCCAGGATTTTGAAAAGGAGGGGGCGCGGCCCTAAAGGAGGAGGCGCACCCCCTATTTTTGAGCAAATTTTGGGGTCCAAAATATCTAATTAAACTCTTTAAGTACTGTGAAAAGGGGGGGTGCCCGCCCCCGCACCCCCCCTCTAAATCTGCCAATGGCATTGGTGCATCATGTAAAAGCACAGATTGCATAAAAGCCACAGAATTGACATGAGTAGAGAGTAATGGTCCTGGGTCCTGCCCCCTTACAGGAGCATGTAGCCTGGTGTGTGGCACTACAATAGACCCTTCGACACATCTGTATACTACCTGATACCCTTTAAAGGCTGCTGGTGCATTAATGCATCATGCCCATTGGTCGTCATGATGCACCAATGAAGCACCGGCGATAATGCTTGCCAGCACTTCATTTGAGCATCATGTCGACCCTCCTGGACAGTATCAAGCCTGCAGGGTCGGCATGATGCTGCAATGAAGAGCAGACCCGCCAGCACTTCATTGGTGCATCATGACGACCAATGGGCATGATGCACTCCTGCATCCGCGGCCTTTAAAGGGGTCCCCTAACTGTATAGAAGGAGTAGCTGCTGATGGCCCCATGGGGTGAATTATGATGAACCACGTGTGGCACCATACATCTACCTGACATCCATTATAAAGGTAAATATCAATCATCCATAGCTACAGGTGTAGGTTAACCTAAATGGATTGGACTAGTATTCATGATGGGTCAGGTCGCCAGAAAGCATCCATGGCTACAGGTTTAAGTTAACCAAAATGGATAGGACTAGTATTCATGATGGGTCAGGTCGCCAGAAAGCATCCATGGCTACAGGTTTAAGTTAACCTAAATGGATAGGACTAGTATTCATGATCCTATGGTAGTACCCCGTCATTAAGGGGTGTTTTTTTGTGATGGGGGGTGCTTTTGTGACATTTTGACCCACATACATTGTACATAAATTACTCCAAAGCTGTGTTTTGTAGGTGTCTCGACTGTGTGCTGGGTTATAGGGACATTGAAATAATTATTGCGCACCAAGAATATTGTGTCTTAATTGACGCAGTTAGTGCTGCCGACTTAAAAATAGTATTGGTGAATCATTTCTGTGGCCATGCGTCAGTGCCCTTTCACCAAAATTTACCCTTTCCCCTGATTTCTGACCATTCAAAGCACTGGAAAAGCGTGGTATTCACATGGTGGCAGGTTCACATACTTTGACGCTTGTAAATCCTACGGAATTTTGTGATACAAACATTGCAACAATATTTCAGGGTGTTTTTTTTTTATCTGAGAAAAATGATCTTCAGAAGTAGACCTAGGGGTAGAGGTCTTCTAGAATTTTACTGTAGTTCCCCGGTGTAGTTCCCTCTTTGAAATTCGGGAAGAACTTGAAACCTTGCAGGCCTAGCTGTCCCATCCACATGCTTCTTCTAAACTGGTGTGATGAGTATAACCCTGGGCCCCACACTCCACAGGACGTTATCAGAATGTTGGAAGGCTGGGTAGTGTCCAGGGGTTAGGCTGGGGTGTTTGGTGGATGCTGGGGGGTGAGGTGTAGGGGTTTAGGCTTCAGGACAGGGGATGTACTGTGACACTATCAGTATTGTTTATAAACACACCCTGGGCATCCCCCAGACTGCCTACTGTAAAACCCCGGGTATACGCCGCGGCTTGTAGCCTATTTCAGAGGGTTTACAGGGTGTGCACTGGTTCTGGCCAGGACACAATTTTTTTAAAGTGTTTTTTTTTTTTGGTTTAATAATACAAATACAAAAGTATAAGCATGAAACCTAGTTTCTGCGCGTTGCAGTACCACCACTAGGACCCCTTCCTCTTCATAATTATTAAACCAATTCAATTTTGCTTCCTGTATGACGACATCAGTTATGCAACAATTGAAATCATGGCTGTCATAAAGTTCCTAATGTAGTATATATATATATATATATATATATATATATATATATATATATATATATATATATATATATATATATATATATATATATATATGGTCAGGGGGTTAGGTGCTGAGATGAGATGTGTAATTGATAGTAAGTCAGTTCATTGGCTTCTAGTAAGCTCATTGGTGCATACCCCTATACACACACCGAGTGCAAGGGATGGTCCAACTGGACATATTAAAACTTTTTAAAGGACCCTATTTTCATGAGTTTATGGGATCTTCATTGTTTGCATGGTTCATGGATATAGCCCAGGTGAGTAACTCGCCATGGCTCAATCAATGCATCATGATAACCAAATGGTATTGGCACTTTTGATCAACCCTTTAAAAAAAGGTAACCGAACAGGTAACAAGGATAGTAGTATCTAACCTTCTTGCAGGTAAGGCCAAATAAAAAAAAAGAGGTTTTTTTCCAGTTACCCGACCGACCCTAGCAAAACAGGACTGACCCTACACTTTTTTTTGATTTTGAGAATTCTAAAGATTTTTTGAAAATTTCGAAGAATTATTGAAATTGATATTTTTTTTTCCATATTGTTTCAGGATTTTTCATGAATATCTTTGGGTGTTCAGTTAATAGCTTTATTGAGCATATCTTTTGCATATTTTTCACTTTTATCATAAGTTTCCCATGTTTTTACCGTAAAATTAAAGAATCAGATAGATCTGCCTATACACTTCTTTACAAAATCCCCCAAAAAAAATCGAAAAAGAAAATCCGACCTACCATATTTTGTTGGCCTAATGCCAAAGGAAGTAAGAAAGTCAAATATGGCCGGACACCCCCCCCCCCTCCTACCAAACTTTGAAACAGCTTCCCACATCCCTGTGCGAGAAAAGAGCATAGAGTAATGGGAAATTTGTTTCGTGGCTCACCTCTGTATATATAAAGTAGTACAGTTTACCAAAATCCTTAGTACGCGTACGTATGATGCAAGTCTAGATGCTGCAGTGCCTTCTGTAAGTGGGTGGTAGGCAGAGAAGTTCATGACGTCAACAAGTTAGCTCCACTCTCAGCATGACATCTAGAAATGGGGCCTAAAACGACTTATTTCCTGCAGGACTGTCTACCTGGGAACGAGATCCACGCCATTCAGGCATCACACACAATGGGACCAGGACCAATTAGGGCCACATGACGTCACAGATGGCATCATTATCTCTTACCACCGTTAAACCCCTGCCAGCACCCTCCTCAGGTCGGTATTGTAAGTGGCCCTTTAAAGGCAGAATGATGCTGTAATATTCAGTGGCTCTTTAAGGATCTTACGATTGAGAGCAATTAAACAAAATGGCACATCCGTGGTGGGGTACATGGATTATCTTTTCTACTCGCCTCCTCCAGTATTGTTCCAATCTATCGTTATGAATGAAGCCCTGGCAAGAAGTATACAAAGACATCATGCATGATGCACTTCTGAAGGGTGGGTATGATGCAGCAATGCAAAGCTGGCGAGTTACTCGCAAATATTGTATTACTACATCATCCCGATCAAACAACTTAAGGATTAGGTGAGACCCAAGAGCTATAACCACTATCATCCCCCTACCACGGTCACACCATCATCTACCTAGGCAAGAACTATAGGTGTGTTTCAGGTTATGATGTAATCTATATTGTCAAGAACCTTATCTTTGGTCATAAACAGTGATGAAATTATAACCTTTCCTTTTCCATCATAACTTCCCTTCAAAATTTAAATGGAAAACAGACTTTTTTTAGGGTTGAAATCGAATTCAAGTTAATAATGGGTACTTATATTAACAACCATGAGTCGGTCGCTACGTAGCTTGAAGCACATATTTATACTTTTTGGCCTGGCCCATTTCCTGGCAGACTTACATCACCCTCCCCCCCAACCCCCACCTAGTATCCTGCTCACGATAGGTACCGGAAGTGCCTTATCTCTAGCCCTGGTCTCTCCCCCTCTATACCCCAGGCACCACTTCCGGTACCACCAACTGCTGCACCAGGGGGAACCACCAGTCCATTACTGACCACTCACTCAATCTGGGCTCCCCACTGCCTATTGGTCGTGGATTTAACTGAATTTTATCGAATTTTAACTGACCTTTCAGGAAAAATAGACTTAACTGACATTTAACTGAGAAGTGTACCCCTGTCAAATTCTTCCTAACTTCTATCCCTTCCTCCCCTTCCTCAGAGATGCCACTCACTGGCCGACAAAAACAAGAAAACTGGACTTTTGGACACATAATCCCAGAAATTTAATACAGGAATCTTTGAATGAAAACCAGGAATTCCTGGTAAACCAGGAAAAGTGGCATCACTGCTTACCCCATCTCAAATCGCCCACCCCTCATGATCCTTATTGTGCCAGCAATCAAAAACAGGTTCTATTGAAGTAAGCGCGTTACTTGCTGAATGCCATTCCAAATTCAACATTTTAACCAACACAGCTATTTGGTTCACAATGTGACTAAATCATACCTGACATATGATACATCTCTTAGATCAATCAAACTATTATCTTTATCTTTTGTAGAATCCAAGATGGCTGAGGACACAAGATTGCATCTGTGAGATAGAGGAGTGTGTTTACACCACGTTACCATGGTGACAGATGGAGTAAGTGACCACTGGGACGGCCAGGTGAGGAGGGGAGTAGGGGGGGACAGGATGGGTGTCTTGGTTATCACGAATTTGTCCAAAATGAATATCATTTTCTATCATTTCTTTAAAAAAAAAAAGAGATAAAATGTCCTGAGGAATTCAGTGTGTGTTCAATTGTCCTTCGAAAATTGAACAAGTCCAACGGAAGTTAAAAAAATGAATGTTTTGTCTGGTGTAAGCCTTCCGCAAAGACTGGATTTTGTTCTACCTGGTGAGGATGGTCCTGTTGGTGGTGCGTGATGGCGATGTGGAGAGCAGGGTTGTGGTCAGTGGGACCGGGGGATGGTCCTGTTGGTGGTGCGTGATGGTGATGTGGAGAGCAGCAGGGTTGTGGTCAGTGGTCAGTTAGATACAGGTGGTCACCTCTCACCTGTCTACTCAGTCCCAGCCACCACTCAGGTGGTAGGGTGGGGGGGCTCACCAGGGATGCCATTAGGCACACCTTGGACCCTTTAAAGGCTGCTCTTCTAGGAGTTCATCTTTATACCTCAAAGTAAAGCAGACAAGTGTTGACACAGCTAGGGAAAAAAAGCTTTTTTTTTTTGCATCTAAGGCCTCATATAGTCATACTTTGCCAGGTTTTCGATGGTTATTAACAAAGGATCGTTTCCTTTATGAAATATGCGAAAATGATGGGGAAATATGTGTATATCTTACAAATAAAGGTTTTCACATGAAAACCTTAAAAGAAAATTGAAAAAATCTGAAAAAATCTTCAAAAAATGGCTGCATTCATGCACCATTAGGATAAAATGGCACAGTGCATTTTAAGTCCTTTGTTGTCTTTAAATATTTAATGGCCCACCCAGAGGTGGTCAAAGTGGAGATGACGACCAATGGTCAGTTTTAGCAGACAATGGCCAGTCACCCACCTGGACGCCCACCAGGGACACACCAAAGGCTTTAAATCGATTCTAATTGACCAAAAGCGTGCCTTGTGAATTATTGAAACTTCTGTGCAGCTTTTTATGTCACACATTTGATAAAAACTGCACGAGCTGAACACATGAGACAATTAAGGTTTTTAAACTGGAGTGGCGACCACGGCGGGGAGTTAAGTGCAGTTTTGAATTATTCGTAATTTGAAATGCAAGGTGGATTTTATCATATGGAAATGTGATATGGTCCTATGATAAAGTTAAGAAAGAGTGTACAAAGTAAGTATGGCCTTGATGACATTTTAATCTGTTGATGTTTTCAATAATAACCCACACTTTACCTTATGATGTTTTATGAATAAAACAGGTCAAAAACATCCCTTCATGCTGTTCAAATAATACACTTGCACATCAAACACTTCAACTGCGTTTAGTGGGAACAATTATCGGCAATTTAATAATACTGGGTATTATTATCACTAAAGGAGTAAAGGATGAACCTCCATAAAAAAAGGGGGAAAGGGATAAAAGACTCAAAGCTTACAAAAGTTAAACCAACATAATCATATATGAGCAGAGCTTAAACGAAGACGTAAAAATAAATTCTATAGCCAAGTTGAAATTCTAAGTCTTGTGAGTGTGAGTGAGTGAGTAATGGTTGTTTAACGCCAAGCCGACAGCTAAGGTCATATTCATGGTGGAAAAAGTACATTAGACATCACGTCACAAAGGAATACATGTGCCTGTGCCCGTGCATATGGACACCAGACACATGTAAGAAAGAGGGGTCAGGAAAGAGGAGATTCAAGGAACGAATATGTGCCAGTGCCCGCGCATATGGACACCACCCACACTCAGAGAGGATAGAAAAGCAAGACATAGACCCCTTTTAAAGATGGCCTGGGGCTGGGGAGGCCCGATCTTGTGAGTGTTCTTAGGGAGTGATCATTTTTTAACAACGGGGGGGGGGGGGGCTGGTGGGTTTGAGGGGGGGTCAGAATTTTTTCAACCCCTTGACCAGGGGGGGGGGGGGTCAGAATTTTTTCAACACCTCTGATGGGGGGTCAAAATAATTTCACCTGTTTTCAGTGGAAAACCCCGTGCGTTACTATAGGCTAAAAGGGGACGTTCATGCGCGTTTTTTGTCCCTTGTGGGGGGTCGAAAAAATCTTTTTCGCGCGTCTGCGCGCAAACCCACCAGCCCCCCCCCTGTTGTTAAAATATGATCACTCCCTTAGATGGTCTTACACAAATCCTAAAACACCAATATACATGACCAAAATGACATTTGCCATTACGGTACACTGCAAAAAATGTCAGATAAACAACGGAAATCTCGTCCAAAGTTGCCAAAGATCAATTGTTATTTTTCACAGAGATTCCTTATACCAACCGTACTGCCACCTGGGGCTTCTTGTAAATACTACACCGGTTCACTGCAATACAATTAGGGTGGTTCACTATTCAGATTTACAAGGATCTCTGATTGAATCAACAGTAATTCACTCTGGGTAGCAATTGTCAATCAGTTCTTGTCTACTTCTCCTTGTTTGGTCCTTATAGTTGGCCCTGAACAAGCCACATCAAGTGTCCATGTGAACAAATAGTCATGTAGCTAAGCTACCTGTCTAATGTTGCTAGGCTACCTGACTATGCATCTGCCTCAATGACAGATCCATTTAGTGATAAGGGCCACATAGAGCATTTATGCATCATACCCATTGGTCGCCACGATGCATTAATGCTGCCCTGCTGAGCTACTCGCCACAGCTATACATACATATTCACGCATTGCCCTGAAGCTATCGGGTTGGCATGATGCTCCAATGAACTGCTGACTTTATCCTCATGAGTACTTTATTTTATGTGAATAACTTCTTCCCATAGAGATAGCATTGCAGGGCCGATCCACACACCCCCAGTGGCGTAACGTGTGCCGATCCACCACAGCGGCCGATCCACCACTGCAGCCTCGTTCTGGGTGAATGTAAACATTCAAAATGGCGGACCGGCGCTCATACGGGGGACTACGGTAACGGATTTCGCTAATTATCGGTTAATTAAAGACTCTAAAAACATAAAATAAATATAGAACTAAACTCCCCTGGTGTCCTCGTACACCACGGTCGTTTAGTTCTATCTATTTATTGGCACTTCATTGGTGCATCATGCAGACCAATGACCATGGTGTACTAATGCTTTAGCTGTCCTTAAAGAGTTAACCTTCAGAACCAAGCATGCCTCAGTAGCTACAGGCGCTGGTGGCTTCTTTATGATTATCTTGTTTTATGGTTGTTGTTATTTGTGAGGGGGAAATGTCCTTCTTGCCTCACTGGAGTTGCTTGTAACGAGCTGTGTCGGCCCTTTGAAGGCCGCTAATGCTTGAATGCATCATGCCTATTGATCGTCATGATACATGAATGCAGCCCTGCCGAGTGAATCAGCAGGGCTGCATTCATGCATCATGCCGTCTCTAAGGGTTTGATACGATCCCGATACAATCCCAGAGGGTCAGCATGATGCACCAATTAAGTGCTGGTGACCAGACCCGCCAGCATTTCATGACAACCAATAGGCATGAGATGCACCCCTGCATCAGCGCCCCTTGAGGAGTCATACAGGAGGCTGTAAAGTAGCCATGAGCAGCTCGTCACCACCAGCAATGGGACTGAGTAACTCATTGTGAGTTCTGGGAGAAGTTCAGGCACTAATCTATTCTGTTACGAGAGAAAGTCTGGCAACTTTGGGGAATAGTAGCCTCTGGACGTACGACACCATGCTTAGCCATCATTAGCTAACATATATTCCTCATGAATTGTATCGCTTCTTTTAGCACTACGACCGGCCCTTATACCAACAAAACCTTGTGAATCCTCGCAGATTCATTTTTGACCTAAAGGAAGTGTGTGTGACTCCCAAGTCCACCACGAAAACTGTGCTAGGAGGGTGACGCATGTCCCTGAGGCTTGAAACCGTCAGAGATCACACTTACATGTACGTCCCTTGTTCAGAAAGCCCTTAATATACAAGTATATGAGCAGCTCTCCTTCTGCTCCCCATCTGTACTCCCCTAATCATCACGACTGCAGTCACTAGAAAACACCTTCCTGATGGTGCATTGTATTCAATGCCTGTCATCTTAACCCTTTACCTGCCGCGTAATGCATTTTAACCCTTTGAGGGCTGCTAATGCGGGAGTGCATCATGCCCACTGGTTGCCATGATGCACCAATCAGGGGCGTGGGAAGCAGTTTCAGAGTTGGTGGGACCAGGGGGCTTTCTGCTATTTTTGACCTCCCTTTGGAGTTGGCCAAAAGTTGGGGGGGGGCATTTCCCCCCTGTCCCCCCTGCTTTCCACGCCCATGCCAATGAAGTGCTGGTGAGTGTACTCACATCATACCAATCCTCCGGGCATATACTGTCCCTGTAGAGTCACACTTATGCCCCCGGGCTAGAATCAGGTCAAATTCAAATGCCCATTGGTTGCATTAGTACAATCTGGTCAGTAACTCGCACTGGATTTATGCATCATGTTTACTCCTCAGGGCTGGCATACTGTACCCGCTCTCTAAGGTACAGCGTGGTTCTCCAATACAGAGTCTGGTGTCATGCCTACTCCTCAGGGCTGGCATACTGTACCCGCTCTCTAAGGTACAGCGTGGTACTCCAATACAGAATCTGGTGTCATGCCTACTCCTCAGGGCTGGTATACTGTACCCGCTCTCTAAGGTACAGCGTGGTACTCCAATACAGAATCTGGTGTCATGCCTACTCCTCAGGGCTGGCATACTGTACCCGCTCTCTAAGGTACAGCATGGTTCTCCAATACAGAGTCTGGTGTCATGCCTACTCCTCAGGGCTGGCATACTGTACCCGCTCTCTAAGGTACATCGTGGTTCTCCAATACAGAGTCTGGTGTCATGCCTACTCCTCAGGGCTGGTATACTGTACCGCTCTCTAAGGTACAGCGTGGTTCTCCAATACAGAGTCTGGTGTCATGCCTACTCCTCAGGGCTGGCATACTGTACCCGCTCTCTAAGGTACAGCGTGGTACTGCAATACAGAATCTGGTGCAAAATGATCACAAAGGAACATGAACCTATAGAAAAACCCTTCAAGGGTTAAAGAAAGATGCTCTCTGTGATGCTCTCTGTGGTGCCCTGTCATCCACCCCCTGTTCCAGGCTAGGACCACGCCCAGGAGGAGAGACATTGACCTGTTATTCACGATCTGAGTGTGATGAGACTACACCTGGAGGTGCATGAAACCTTTAAGGATAACTGATGTACTAATGCATCATGCGCCATGATGCACCAATAAAGTGCTGGCAAGTCTGCTCGCCAGCACTTAATTGGTGTATCATGCTGACCCTCCGGGAGCATGTCAATCAACCCCATATGTGCCATTATGACACGTGACTGTAGATCTGGTGAGTTACTCACCAGGGCTGCATTCATGTATTATGATGGCAAATGGGCATGATACAATCATTAATGCATTAGCGGCCCTTCAAGGGTTAACCCAGGAGAAGAGACATTAACCTGTAAATCACAGCCTGAAGCTACATCTGGAGGTGCATTAAACCCTCTGTAGAACCCCTCCTCCTTTACCCAACACTGAAAGTAAGGCAGAAGTAAAGGACATTCAGGTACTAGATGTGAGAGGAAACTATTTCTGAGTAGGAGCTTCGCCGCTTTAGTCCTGCTGGGATCTAAAGAAATGGATTTCAGGTGACTCATGTGTACGATCCTATATCTCTCAAGGTATTCCCAACTAAACTGTTTAAGCCTAATTTTAAGATTTAGTAATTGGCACATTTGAAAGAACTTTCAAATCTAACAGAAATATTGAATAGACATTTTTTTGGAGGGGCGGATTATTCCTCTCTTGTATAACATGAAACAACTGAGATGTTGCTGCCACCTCTGGGTCTACCCTGGAGTGGTGCTGGTAGTAGTGGTAGGTGCTGGAGGACTACCATCTAGTGGGTGTCAGAGGGGACAGTATGGGTGAAGCTGTCTGAGCAGGTTTCTGTGCCTGCCGTGGAGGAACGAGTAGGTGTTTGACAAGTCCCACTCACCTCAGGGTGATGGTTAATTCCTCCTGACAGTCTCCAGTACCACAGGTCCTATACCTCCACCACCCTATACCACCCTGTACGCCTCCTCCACGGCCGCTCATCCAGGGCAGGGCGAGATAAGACACCCCTGTGCACTAGTAATGTGGCTGGAGTCAGCCATGAGCTGCTCACCCTGTGTACAAATGTACTTGGTGTACGGCTGTGCACTGATAAAGGTCTTTCATTAGGTTCATAGTTGTGTGTTTTTGTATGTTTCATGTATATTGCGAAAATATAAATTAGCCCACAGTTCTTTTCGGGGGTTCTCACATTTTCTACTATTCCGTCACCGCTGGATTTCCTACAAGGACAATTCTAACTAGAGAGAACCTAGTTAGAATCCTCATTGGTGGAAGGAAGGTGTTAAAATCTGCAGTAGATTGCAGTCAGTGTTTCCAGTATATGTTGTGCAGTGAATACTCGTCCCCCTGAGTACAGGGTCTGTGAGGTGAGGCAGGACATAGTTTATATACTACCACGGACATGGGCCATATGCTGCTAAGACTGCACTGATTTGTGCTTGTTGGGTGGGTGGAAAATGTACTTCTATATCTATGAAATGCTACTATATTTGTTGGGTTCTGAACCAATTTATTCAAATACCAGCAAGATCATTTAAATGTTTCCATATAAGTGAGAAAAATCCCAGTGAAAAAGGTAGGAATTTGTACAAAAATGGAAAGAAAAACATGTACCTATTTGAAAGGAAATACTACATTGTTCAGCGCATTCAAGTAGTTTAGGAATTCTCGTCTTCTATCCTGTGTAATAAGACTCATGAGTATACAAATACCAAGGATACCGACAACATGATTCCCTGAAGATGGCATGGCAAGTTGTCTTAGCTACATAACACAGCATTCCAATTTCCCAATAATGTACAAAATATATCCAAAAAACAGTGAACAGGTTCCCTACTAAATTAGTGGGAAATGAAGCTGACACCCTTAACTATATCTGCCACATGCAATAACAGGGGTGCCTTCATATCTATATTCAAGGTAAGTTCTGCATTTTAGTACTGGGCCATACCGGGCATTTTTACATATAGTTACTTGCATACACATGGGCATAGCTAGCTCTACATGAGAGGTCGTGCCGACTGGGGCTCTGGGGCCGAGGAAACCCCTCGACAGCACACATTCACACCGGGCATTCACACTTGTTCCAACTCGTCCCCAGAAATATGGGCCATGTAAAAGTTTGACATTATGTCTAATTCCTACATAGCTTGTAGCCCTGGAGACACAAGCACAAGTGTCTGTCTCACAGGGTTCCCATGTAATACTGGAAGGCAAGTCTTGTAAAGTATAGGGGTGGGGGGTGGGTGGGTATCAGGGATTATTTCCCACATGAATAGTTACCCCTTTTTAACCATTTAAGGCTATATAATACCTCAAGGTCTTCATTATGAGGCAAAAACGATGCCCTCTGATAGGCAGAGCCTTTTGGATTCTACCAACACAACTGCATCATACATACCCTTTGGCTGACATGATGCATGATTGTTGTCTTCGCGAGTTACTCGCCTTTGATGCAATCATGCATCATATCGGGACATGGTGCATTAATGCATCATAGGACTCTTAAAGGTTTAAAGGTACTTAATGTTTTCTCAAGTTTCTCCAAAGTCATAATAATCCACATTCATGCTGTGACCCCTATCTGTGAGCGATAATAAAGGAAGTTGGGCGATAATAAAGGAAGGTGACATGGCCCTAACCTCCCCGTCATATCTTCTATACCCTGTACCCTATCTTAATGCCCTGTGAAACCAACCCGATAAGACATCAGGGGCCTGTTAGCGGCCTAACACTATGTCCCCATATCAGATAGAAAGTCTATCACCACTTCAGGGCTGCAAAATATTTCAATCAATACATTACATCGAGATGAATTATCTAGGGTTTGCCGACCCTTCCAGGTAGATTATTCAGAGATTGCTGGAAAAAAACAATTTTGGACGCCTTACCCTAGGAAATGAGTATATAGAACTAGTAAGCAAGGAACATGGCATCTATGAATTAAAGCTTAATCGACCGTTAAAGGGTAAATCTGGCTAATCCCCATACTATACATGTCACTGATGTCTGTTTTTGCAGGGCGACATTCCAGGTCCTTGTGACGTACTCCCTGTCAGACGTAGCCATGGACGTGTCGTCATGCGATCTGGATAACTCCCATACTAAGTGACAAACTCTCTATTTGTGGGACAGGGCAGCGAAAGGCAACCGTGTGACGGCCGGACGGCCTCTCACAATAGGTAGAGATACGATTACACCATAGGGGTGTATGTATGTGAACGGGTTAGCTTAGATCTGTATATGCCACATAGTGTTTTAATGCTACATGATCTGTGGTCGTCATGATGCATGAAAGCAGCCCTATAGTGAGTAACTCGCCAGGGATGCATTCATTAATCATGCTGCCTCTCACCTTCCTGAATGCACCAATGAAGTGCTTGTGAGTAGACTGCTCACCAGCACTTCATTGGTGCATCATGACGACCAAAGGGCATGACGCATTAATGCATGAGCGGCTCTTAAAGGGTTAAAGGGTGACCAGACCCTTCTACCCTATACACGATATAAGCAGGGCGATAAGACGTCGCCGTCACTGACACGTCGTGACCATTCACCAACTAGCTGGGTGAGATATATGTCTGTGTGTGTGGGGAGGGGGGTTGTGACATGGCAGGACTAGTCCAAAACATGTCACAGAAGGCACCAGTTTGGGGCTGGTGAAGTGAAAACATGGGTGTTGGGTTTGGGGGTTTTAAAACAGGGATGTCTGATAGGGTGTGCAGATCTTGGGTAGGGTAAAAAAAAAGGTTTGTTTCCGGTAACATGGTCCAAAAAGTTGAGGTCGGTAGGTCGGATTTTTTATTATTATTATTATTTTTTTGTCTATGGTCATTATTTGGTGATTTTTCACTGGTGGGTGTTAGAAATGTTCATTTCCTGCATGGGATATTAGAAAACCATTGGACAATATGTGCATACATGTCAAATAACCATTTTGGAAGAGAATCGTCGAAAATTTTGAAAAAAATCTTCTAAAAATCAGGAAAATTTTAAAAAAATCTTCAACAAATTCTGAGGTCGGCCCTCTTTAGCTGAGGTCCGTCGGGTTACTGGAAACAAACCCTTTTTTTTGGCCCAGGCTACTCAGGGTGGGAGTGCTGATACACACATGTAATGGACGAAATATGTCTGCCATTATTTGTTGAATTGTAGTGTTGAAGTGGACGGGCCTGGTCTGTAACTACACTGTAAAAATAACTGTTGATTCTAAAAGGGATCCTTGTAAAACTGAACACTGAACCACTGTAATTGTAAAGCAGGGTGTCACTCTAGTCTTTACAAGAAACCCCAGGTGGCAGTGCGGTGGTAGAAGGGAATCTCTGTGAAAGTAACTACTACATCTCTGAAAATAACGACGGATCTCTGGCAACTTTGGGACGAGGAATCCTTCATTATTTTGCTGACATTTTTTTTTACAGTGTAGCACTGTTGAGTTCTATCAAAGAAGATCTAAAAGTTGTCTTTTGTTTTTCAACCACTTGGATTGAATATGGTAAAACTTCAACTATAATGCTATAATGCATGAATGCAGCACTGGTTGGGTGACTTGTCAGGACTGTGTTCAACCATCATTCTGACCCTTTGGGAGTAGGCCCATTGCAGGGGCATAGGGAAAAAGTCGCAGGGCCTGAGTATGTCTAAGAGGGTCGGATCCAGGATTCTGAAAGGGGGGCGCGCCCCTTCTTTAGCCCCTAATTTTGGCTAAATTCTAGGATTCTCTTAAGTACAGGGGGAAAAAAGGGGGGGGGGTGTCCCCGCGCCCCCTCTAAATCCGTCACTGAGTCTGCCCCCCCCAAATTTGTCAAGAATTCATAATAAATTGAACAGGAAGCTAAGACTTTGCATCTCAAATTAGAATGATATGTTGATGGGTTGGGGAAAATGGGGGCCTGATCCAAAATTGACCAAAAATTATTCTCTATACAAATTCTATATACATTATGTATAGGCGTCATCGCGCTTGAGCCAACAATTCAAGGTGGTTGTGACGCGGCCTTTCGCTCCCCTCCCCCCAAAGAAGATTTGCTTCCTATGCCTCTAAACGTTTGGCGAGTTACTCACCAGGGCTGCATTCATGCATCATGATGACCAATGGGCATGATGCATGAATGAAACAGTAACAGCCCTTAAATGTTTATAGGGTGGACAGGTGCCACATAAAGGTGAAAGGCTTACTTGTACAGATGAACACCTGTGTACAGGTAATGGGGATTACCTGAGTGTACAGGTAACTGAGGAGGGCCAGTAGGCACACTGACATATGCCCTTCTTATGGTCAATTCACACTATTCTAGCCAAATTAATAAATTGGACTGAAATGATAAGTTTTATGCTATGTGCTACACAATGTATGTATGCCCTTCCTTTGGCAAATTCCCGTCAGTCTAGCCAAATGTAAAGGAAATAGTGAACTTTATGCTAAATGGATTATTTCAAGATTGCATTGCATTCATTTGCCTTAGCGGGAAATGTTTCAAGCTGATTCTATTCATATTCACTTAATGATGTAGTAGTTTATTGAGATCTTTGGGCTCCTTTCTTGCTCAAGACGATTTACAGAAATAAGAACTACCCACTGAGAAGAAGTCCTTCAGCAATTTCCAACATGAAGAATAAAACGCTCATGGCCTATAAATATCCTACACGAAGAGGACAACTGAATCCAAACCCAGAGCAATTATCACCCAATTCCATCATTTCATCATTCTCAGTGTCCTCATTCTTAAAATGAGCACATTTTTGTCTTAATCTCTTAACAAATAACCAGTTTGCAGGAAGACAACACCAGGATACGACATTTGACCTGCAGCCGAGACTAATTGAGTCTTTTCCCGCCAAAAACGAGGCCATGTGCGGACACCTGCCGCCAGATGGGGCGACGAACGAGCCGTGTCGCCGCAAATAATAACCGACAGTTTAATGTGAGTATGACTGGCGTCCTTTTTAGCCTTTCCCCTGCCGCCACCCAAGGAGGCCTGGCCACAGGGACAGCTGAGTCCCACAAGGTCTTAATCAACCCTTTAAGGACGGTATGATACATTAATGCACACTTGTCGTCATGATGCACTGATACATCTTCAGTGAGTAACTCGCCATCACCACAGAGAGCTGTATCAGATCATATAAAGCATATGGGAACTTTATATTGAGGCATGATGCTTGAATGGAGTCCTGGTCCATCATGAACTTAAAAGGCAACTGCTTTAAAACCCTGTGTGGCATTTAGAGTATGGGAGATTAAGGCTAGGAGGAGGAGCTTGGATGTGGAAGGGGACAATGTGAGGATTGGTCATCATCAGAGAGAGGCAGTAGTAGTGAGTGAGACAATGGCCTGAGTACGGCCCTGACCACTCAGACAATGTCTGACCACTGTATGAAGGCACTGGAGTCAGGTGGGCAGTTCTTGTGGTGCCATCAATGCACTCTGAGCCTTGGCCCTTCAAGGGCCAATAGTGCATTAAAGCATCATGCTGACCCTATGGAGTCAAACCCTATGAGGTTGATAAACTCCCAGAAGTTTGAAATGATGTATTAATGAAGTGCTGACGAGCAGATCCAGTAGCACTTATATAGTGTGTTACTAGCGGCAAGATGAGTGACCTTTAAAGAGTTACAGAAAAAGGCAGGCCAGACATTCTCTCATCTTTTTTTGTCTTATCTAGTATCATCTAATTCTGTAAATAGGGGACGCGGCACCTCATTTTTTGAATCCTGGATCCTCCACATAATGAGGCCCTTACAGAGTATACCTTATTGAAGTTGGTACAGTGTAGTACAGCATACCCTTTAGTACAGCGGCAGCCAACTGTCCCCCATTGATGTGCCCTACCTGGGGCTCACCTTACCTAATTAGTCTCCTACACACGGACCTTAAGCTGCTACCTGTGCTCCGCCCACCTGTTCAGGTGCGCTATGACCTGATGGGGGAGGAAGGGAGGGGTGGATACCACAAGGACTCCTTAACCCTTCACGGGCTGCTAGTACATTGATGCATCATGCCCATTGATTGTCATGATGCACCAATGAAGTGATGGCGAGAATGCTTGCCAGCACTTCATTGGAGCATCATGCAGACCCTATGGGAGTATATGTTTCAACCCCGTAGGGTTGGCATGATGCTCTAATGAAGTGCTGGCGACCAGTCTTGCCAGCACTTGATTGGTGCATCATGTCGACCAATGAGCATGATGCACTCCTGCATCAGCGGCCTTTAACGGGTTAACACTTCAAGGGCCGCTAGTCCTAGTAGTTCTAGTAGTGCAGTCCAGATGCATCTACTCGCCAGAGCTGCATTCTTGCATCATGCTGGCTCTACAGACTTGAAACACTCCAAAAGAGGGCGGCAGAAGTGCTGACGAGCACACTCATCCGTACTTCATTAGTGCAGCATGCCAACCAATGGGCATGAAGCACTGCTGCATTAGCGGTCCTTGATGGGTAATTATTCAAGGTAGGAGGCGGGGCAGTAGACTAGTAGGGTCCTCCTATACGGGTTATAAGGAAGGGATCATACCCCTTGGGGTCAGGTGACCACCAAGTGCCCTTTTGTCAGTTTGGGCGATAATAGAAGAATCTGGCGACTAATGGCGGCCTCAGTATCCATGACAACGGCCTACACAATGATATGATTGGTGCACAACAGAGGAGTCTGGGAGGACACTAATGTGGACGACGGAGCTTAAAGGGTATAATCCCTTGTCAGAGCATAATCTCAGCCCTTTAAGGACCGCTAATGTATCAATGCATCATGTCCATTGGTCGGCAAGATGCATGAATGTAGCCCTGATGAGTAACTCAGGTACATTTAAGCAACATGACGACCCTCTGGGGATAATACACTCGCTGAGGGTTGGCATGATGCTCTAAAGATGTGCTGGAGAGTAGACTCGCTAGTATTTCATTTGAGCATCATGACAAGCAATGGCCAAGATGCACTCTTCCATGAGGAACAATGAATGGGTTGATAAGCCCCTACCCTTTTAGCCCCTTTGGGGTAGTCACCACGCCCCTACACCCCCCCCCCATCCATCAGCCACTCCCAAGTCCTCATCTCAGTCTCCAGAGCCATTTAGTGGCAGAAAACATTGCAGTACATCAGAGACAAGCCGGCTAATTTGTACACATCAAAGGCTGCACACTGTGTGACAAGACCCCCACTTGCCCCCCCTCCTCCCTGCTCTGCAGTATCTCAGGCACAGCTTGGCCTTTAAGTATGGGATAGCGTTTAAATGCATCATACCTCTTGGTCGCAATGATGCATGAATGCGAGGTTACTCGCCAGGGCTGCATT